>JANTPZ010001287.1:0-27232 GCA_025593235.1 Vachellia pachyceras | reverse complement strand
AAAGTTTACTTTACACATGCAAACTCCACAGTTGGGAATATATTCATGCGTGTGTGAGAGAGAACTTTTGTTGCTGGAAGATATTTCAATATCTATGTTAGAACTTACAGGTGAGAGTCTAAAGGGACGAAATTTTGGCTTCCCTTTCCGATTATACTTTAGTAATTGAGAGCCTTTTTTCAAAGCTACAAGCGCCTGAAATGAAAATTCAATTTTATTATATGAAGCCCTCACACAGTCATAATATGATATTCAGCGAATATAATATCCTCACTAAGCAGAGCTATTGTTTTTGAAGGACGGAAAAAATTCACCAGGGAACATCATCCAATGGAGTTTCTTGAATCATTTTTGAATGGCCACACAAAAGATATTTGTCAAAAAAAATTTCAGTAACTCTAGAAATTTAATTGAATATGATCCAACTAACAAACATTGAGAAAGGCAAGCTTCAGGCCAATATCTCCAAGAAGTTAGATTTTGCTGTTGTCATTTTGCCTCTTATGCCCAGAAACTCAATATAGCTTTAGAGCATGTATTCATTATGCCCCTCAGAGAATATAAGCAATCGATGCTGAGTAACCCAAAACAATTTATTATTTATATATCACCTATACATACACCTAACCACATCAGTATCTTCACTACTTTCTTCCACTTCCTGCCCAGATACTCAGAATATTTTTTATACTTTCAATAGTAACAATAGCATGATGACTGTGATTCTGTATACATGAGATAGTTCAAGTTATGCAAACCAACCATACTGCATAAGGACATTATACAAAAGGTAATTTTATTTTCTTCATTGATTGATGAATGAATTAAAATAAATGCGTAGTTACAATGATTATCTTTGATATAAAAGACCTTAATATAGGTTTACAGATGAAGGCACAATCACAAAATTGAATCCATATTTGAAGAAGATAACCTATAATGTGTTTGTGCATTATCTTGCCCAAAGAAAATCAAGATTCCCATCATTTCCAACACCTAAATCAATAATTTTGAGAGAATTACGATGACAAAAATGAAGATGAGGAAATTTTGATGGAAACTGACTTGCTCAATGTCACGCTCAGAATTCCCATAGTTAGCAAGATCTGCCATTCCATCTGAAAAAACTGTAAGCAAATTGCCGAAGACGAAGCTCAAGCGGCAACTGCATCAGATGGTGCGGCGGCGGTAGCGATTTCCGTCCCCCAGTCTTCATAGATGCATGTGCTTTCGACTTCGGCCTCTCATCAAATTCTCCAATAGCTCAAATTAAAAATTAGCCAGATGAAGAAAATTCATGAAATTCACAAGGACATTGAAGAGTTTACCTTAAATTTTGCAACAGAGTTATTGAAATTTGCGTAAAGTATGTGGAGTCTCAGCTTCTATGCAAAAAAAAAAAAGCAAGTCAAGCGAATAAGGAAATGTGAGAAACTTGCAGAGGAATGAGACGAAAGGAGAGAAAGAGGAGGCGAAATGAAAGGGAAGTAAATGGTCTCGTGTTTACGGAAGTTTGAAGCCTAGAAAGAAATTGGCTCAGATATTGGCGCGCACTTGATGTAGCATCTTCATTTCAACATCCACCGACTCAGCTTCTTCGCCACGTGGCATGATCAATTATTATGTGGCATGTGCCTAGCACGTGGGCTGGGATTTCAAAATGTCCATTAGCTTGTAGACTTCAATGTTTGGTAACTCCTTCTAAAATACATTTTGAACAAAAAAACTCATATTTAGCATAATAAAATTATGCTGAATCCAACATTTATCCAAACAAAAATGCATTCTGAACAAAATACATTTTAATAAAATGTACTCCCAACAGTTTTCCTACCTTTGCATCCATGATTAAAATTTCAATAGGGAGCTTCAATATTTCAAGTTTACTATAAAAATACATAAATAATTTTAAAATGTTAAAATTTGATCCGGAGAATTCGCATGAGGGAAAAATTATTTTTCTGCAATTTTGTGATCAAATTTTAACAATTTGAATTTATTTATGTAATATGGGTTATTAAAATTTTAATCCAATTGTTGTGAAGGGAAAATGAGAGCAAATGAGGGAAAGGGTAAAGGAGAGGTTCTTAGGTTGTATCTCACAGAGACCTTTTTTTATTCACAGTGACAAGTAAAATCCTGTCTAGACAGACAACTTTTTATTCACAGATGCTAAGTCTCGAATGTTTTTTTTCTCAAGAAACGTCAACCATGATCGATTCCAAGATATTAGTACGTTCATGGGCTTCACTCCCACAACCATGATATGATGAAGATTGTTTCTATTGAATTATGCCTTGATCTACCTGTGGGGCATGTGAGGTATGCATAATATTCTAATTTCAAGGTTAATGTTAAGTATGTTATTAACATGTATCATGTTGTTAAATGCATGTTATACGATTAAATAATAGTTGCTTATGTTACTAAGATTCTCAAGAATCTTATCCACTTAATGTAAACAAACCTTAGGGTTATCCTGATTCGTAGGCGGACCTACTTGGTCCCAATCGAGTGCAGCCGCACCTCTTGACTTCAAGAAAATTAGGATATTTATTTTGCACCCACTCATTTACTAATTTGAACCAACTGAATTTTTTGCTCAGATTCTTCTTAAAAGATATTAATAATAAGTTTTACTTATCTTCTCAAAAAATAGTTTGCACACTCTAAGTCAGGGTCCTGAGTCCGCCACTGTCCTGATCTAAGAAGAGAAGAAGAAAGAAGGAGGTGATTGTTTGGAGGTTTGGTAAGAAGCCGACTTAGCATTTTGAAGCGTGTAAATACCCACAAGGGTCTTATGTGTGGTTTATATAATTATTAGCATGTGTAGTGGTAGATTTATTTTCAAGGATGTTAGAATAGGTTAAAATGCTTCAAAGACATTAATATTGCAAGTTAAAGCAACCATTCTTTAATTGAATAAAGTATGAATAAAAGAATAAATGTTAACAAAAGTAGACCTAAAGTTGACCATTTCGTCTTAAAGTAATCAAGTAAGTTATGGTTTGAGATCTTACCCCATATTTTTCTCTTTAAAATAAGTTAAAACCGTTATAAATACGTAAAATAACCGCTATTAAAACTACATTTTTTTTAGTGTATGCTGCCATACTTTTATGATTCCTGAAAGGCAAGTTTATGAAGCTGCCTAATTGGTGCTTCTAATTATTAAGTTCCAATAACTAAGAAGTTATAAAATTGTAAACTGAAAGGCAAGTTTATGTTTTTAATTGGCGAGTACTGCCACTTAACATTTGACATTTATGCCAAAGAGGCTCTTTTCTCATGTTATTGATTGCTTCGCTCTAAAGTTACATTAAATTTCATGAAATATGCCTAATTGGTGCCTTTTTGTGCGTTGGGCCATTTTATCATTTAACTATAAGGCTATGTGGGCCCACCACGCGGCTGCGTTGCCTATCAAAGGCTGACGACGTTGCTCACGACAGGCGGCGGTGGATGAGGAGATACGGGTTTGTCGCTCACGACGTTGCTAATGGTGGTCCGCGGAGGAGATCTAGGTTGTGGAAGGAGATTTGGTTTCGCTGTGTAGGTCGGAAGATGAGCGTCAATTTGAAGAGGCTGAAGGCGGTCGTACTCATTTCTCCGTTCAAACATGGCGCCGTTGATGGTTCTTAGATCAGTAGAAAGAAGGGAGAAGAGGAAGAAGGAAGGATAGGTTTACTCAACTGGTGGGTTGTGGGAGGGATGAGCAAAAGGAAAGTGTCAGTGAGTTGGATAATTGAGAGGAAACCAGAGTGCCACGTCAGATATTCAGTCAAACGAACACAGTCAAACTTAACAATTTTTTTAACTTCAGCGTAGAAATGACGTGTTTGGGAACTATTTTTCCAACGGTGTACGTAAGTTAAAATAAAATAATCTCGAAATCTATAAAAATCATATTAAAATTCATTAAAATCATCTCAAAATCTGTAAAACCATTTCAAAATTTATAAAATCACATCGGAAACCGTAACTCATTTCTTTTAACGGAGCTCCCAAACACATACGACATCTTACCGGTGGCCGACTTCCCGTTGGGCTCTTTGTTTAATCAGATCCCTTTGATAATACAGTGAAGAAGTACCTTTAATATTACGAGGTAAACTTATTAAAAATATTATCTCATTTACGATTAAACGTAATGCTACCACTGCGTTCTTATATCGAACTGCTGTTCCATGAAAATATATACTTTAACCCTGTTACTTATTGGCTACTTATTGGCTAAGAGCTTGTTTGCCAACCACTTTTAAAATTTAGGTTTAGTTTCAAAATCTAGATTTTACCTTAAAATCGAGGTTTTGTCCAAACAAATTTTTTCCCCAAAAGTTATTTTGGTTACAAAACCTCAGTTTGAAACCTAGATTTTTTCTTTAATACTTTTTCCTCTTTCCTACTTTTTCTCTCTTTCTCTTTCTTACTTTCATCTTTCCTACCCACTTTTTTTGCCTCGGAATCCGTAAAAGATAATAACTTCCCAAAAATAGGAAGGCATCTGTAAAAGCTAATAAATCACTTTTCAAAACTTAGGTTTTACCTCGGAATCTGTAAAAGCTATTTATCAAAATCTATTCTCCAAAACCTAGATTTTACCTCAGAATCTGTAAAAATTATTTTCAACCTTACATCCAAACAAATCCCAAGTATATTTCTGCAACGCACGGGGTTCAGAGTTTGTGTGTGAAACGAGACCGAAGCAGTGGCAGTTTGGCATTTCCCTTACCCTATGCTTAGATGGAGAGAAAATGAGGGAGGAAAGAAAATTTGGAGAGAAAATAGGAGGAGAAATGGGTTTTCACTTGCTTGGATAGGAGAAAAAATGTGGGAGGAAGGAAAAGTTGGAGAGAAAATGGGATGTGGGTCCCACCATATTTTCTTTCCAACTTTTCTCTCCACACATGGAGAGAAAATGGAGAGAAAACACTTTTTACTTATCTACCTATATACTCTTTTATTACATTTTCATTTTAAATAATTGAGTTTAGCATCTAACATTTTAAAAATTCTGACTATGATTTCTTTTTTTTAAAAGAATAAGATTTAAGATATATTCTAAAATCTAATTTATTTTTTAATTACTTACTAAAACTTCACAACCTTAAAAATATGATATATTCTTATCTTAGTTATTTTGTTTTGAAATATAATAACATGAAAAGATATCTTTAATAAATAATTTGATTTTAATTATTTAATGATATTAATGTTAATATAATTTTTTCATTATCATATTTAATTTGATATTATACTTTATATATTTTAAAAATACTTTACTTCTTACTAATTATTAATAGATTTTTATTTAAAAATATTTTAATCATTCAACTATTTACTCATTTTCTTTTTTTTTATTTTCTTTCATCCATCCAAATAATATAGATGATAATATTTTTTCTTCACTTTTCTCTCCTCCCATTTTCTTTCCTTTCAACTTTTCATCTCAGCGTAACATTAATTTTTTTTTGCTTGTTTCGCGGTCATGAAAGCCTTCGCTTGAACCCTTCTCTCCTTCACGCTCTTTCTTTCCTTCCATCGTCGAATCCGTTGGTACCTAACGCTATCGCGGCATTCGGCGATCTCGTCCGCCGCTACCTCCTCCATCTCCTCCAACTCTCTGTAAGTACTCTTCTTCCCGAATCACTTCTTCGTCCTTTTATTTCCGCGTTGTTTATCACCATCCACGCCTCACTCTTCCTCTACTCTATCTTTTTCGCTCTCCTTGAGGGCTCTTTAGTGTAGAACAATGTAGATTCGACTTATAGGGGTTTTTTTGGTTGTACTCATGTCCAAAGTCCTCGAATTTACTGGTGAGTTTGGGGTTGTTAACATTATGTTCCAAATTAGGCGTTTGGTTATTATTTGACGATTTTGCTTAAATTTTCTTTTCGATTTGTAATTTCTCTTATATTTCGTAGTTCCTGATATCGCCATTCTGCTATCAAGCATTTTTCACGAAAGTTAGAAATTTTCCTTGAATTATTGCCCTGATTGGTTCCATTTCTTCTGTGGTTTCTTTAGAGGCTGAAACCAGAACTCTTCTCCAAAATCTGTGATCAAAAGATTTTACTTATTTATCCAAATCCCTCCCCCTCCTTGCGACTGATTTGGTAGAAATTTGATGGGGCAAGCGCAATCGAAGAGCGAGCTTCTTTACCAGCAAGTCAGTTATGGGAACGTCGAAGGTATCAAAGCCCTTCATAGGGAGGGAGCAGGACTAGAGGTAAAGAAACAGTGGTGAATTTCCCAGATGATTTTATTTTCATCTCCGGTGGCTGTTGAGGGATTTACTTTTTCGTTGTGATGATTTATTGATTTCACTGCAGTGGGTGGACAGAGAAGGAAAGACGCCTTTGATTGTTGCTTGTATGAACCCTGAGCTGTATGATGTTGCGAAAACATTGATTGAACTTGGTGCTAATGTCAATGCATACCGTCCGGGTACTGTTTCTGTTTGGCCTGTTAAAGGCTCATCAGATTTCAATCATTAGCTCCTTGGACCTGTATGCTTTCTGTTTCGAATGGAATCCAATAATTAACTTTAATGCTATAAACAAAATTTTTCGTGATCCACCCTTCAAATTTTAAGAAATTTCATTACTACAGACTAGGGAGTTTCACTGTTTAAGATGGTTATAATACCTCCATATTTCATGGTTTAGCTGCTTTTCTGTCTTTCGCAAGTCATTTCAGATTATTGTTTTCAATGGCCATCATTATATTACCAACAAGTATTGAAATGAATGACAAAAGTTTGGATGGAGTTTACATATGTTTGCGACAAGATTCTCTAATTAAAATATGGCAAATTTAGACATTTAGCTGATCATAATTGCGATATGGAGTCCTTTGGAAATTGCTACTTATACTTGATGTTTTCATTGTAGAACATAGAAAACTCCTAAGAGCCTTTTCATATCTTTTATCCTGCAATGAATCAATTAAACTAGTATATCCATGTCTTCATTTTGCTTCATTGACTAGTTCTGACTTTCTGAGATTGTTTATTGGATAGGACGGCATGCTGGCACACCATTGCATCATGCTGCTAAAAGAGGCCTTGAACGTATTGTTAAGTTGCTTCTTTTGCATGGAGGTATCAGAAAATGTCTTTATTTTTGCAAAGTTTTGATCGTTCCTATTGACTTGGTTTATTTCAAAAATTTGGCGTATACTTCTTTGATTTTCAATTCTCAGCATACTGATTTGGCATATGCTGTTAAACTTGTCAGCTAATGCATTGGTCATGAATGATGATTGCCAAACTGCTCTTGATGTTGCCAGGGCCAAGGGCCATGGCAGTGTTGTTCGTGCTATTGAGGTATGTTTTAACATCTCATTGTAATATTGAAACATGAGTGCCTGCTATATTAAGTTGAACAGATCTGGTGTCTTCCCTTTCTTTCTTTTTATTGATACATATATTATTCAAATTCCACTAATGTTTCTTATTTTGCAGAGTCATCTATGCTTGTTCTCTGGTTGGCTGCGGGAGTTCCATGGACCTGGATTCCTAGAGGTAGTAGCTCCGCAGCTAGTATCTAAGAAAGTGTGAGTATCAAGTGATATTTTGTTGAAGCTTTCTTTTCTCTTTTTTCCTTATCTGCTAGATGCATTGGAGGTCTTTCTCACTGCTTGCAAATATTTTGGGGTTTTCTAAGGAACTTTGTTACAATGTCTTGATGATTGTGCCAATCGTGCAACAATTTCTTGCAGTTGGGTGGTTGTTTTACCAGTTGGCTCTCGGAATCTTACCAGACCCTTCAAGCTGGAGCTTGCCATATACTCTAGTATGCAGGTATTTGAGAACATATAATTCTTCTAGAGACACAGATACTGAGGCTTGTTTTGTAATTGCGTGGAGTAGCTAGAGTGTTTCAATTTCTATGAACAGCAAGTTGATTAAGGGCTCGTTTGGAACCCATTTTCAAAACCTAGGTTATATGGCAAAGCCTAGTTTTTGTCCCAAAACCTAGGTTTTGTCCAAGTACTCACATTTTTTCAAAATCTAGGTTTTGTAACAAAACATAGGTTTGAAACCTAGATTTTGAAAAAGCTATTTTCTTGTCAAATCACACTCTCTCATAATAAATTTTCTCTTTCCTCTTTTTTCATTCTTCCTCTTTCCTACTTACTTTTTTTTGTCTCGAACTCCGTAAAAATCAATAACTTCTCAAAGACAATCATCTTTCAAAACTTAGGTTTTGCCTCGAACTCTGTAAAAGCTATTCTCAAATGGACTTCTAAACGAACTCTAGATAATTTTAGGGTATATAACATTTTACTCAGTTTACGTATCAAAATTTGGTTGACTCTTGTGAACTACATTTAAATTCTAATTGCAATACTGATACCTGTTTGCTTGTGAAACTAACGCATACTTATTCAGTGCTAAGTTTTCTATCTTCTTGCCTTACTGTTTTCATATATTATGATGTAAAAGTGTATCATTAAATGTGCAGGATGCACAACCACGGACAGTTATTGCTCTGTGGAAGGCCAACTTAGAAGAACCAAAGCTGCACCAGTCAGATCCTTCAGTGACTGTTGCTGATTCCACTACAAGTAATCTCCTAACCTGAGCTAGGTTTCTAACTTGGGTTGGACTTAAACATGGACTTACTGTTTGGTTATAATTTTGCTAATTTAATTGTTAATAGTTTAATACATAGTTGAACTCGATGATGCTAAGAATCAGATTTTGAGAAGTGGTACTGGCCTGGGTCATGAATTCCTTCAATAACTCAACTAGGAAACGGTTTATTTTGGCATGGAGTTACCTATATTGCATATCAGGTTTGAGGTGTTTTCCCAAACCTTACACTTTACCACCTCCAAGTTGGACAAGGGTGGTCTGGTTTGAGTTGTGAACCTGTGATATTGAGTTGATTTACTTTTCTTGTCTCATTCTGTATCCATTTAGTCGTTTTTGTGATTTAAACCATATCAAAATATTTTGTATGGTATTTTATTCTGTTTATCATTAGCTTATGGGTAAATAATAAATATTTATTATATTATGATTATTAAATAATAAATGTTTATAATATTATGATTATTTTTTTTATCAATAATAGTAATAAATAAGGAGTGCTCTTAATAGTTGTTGGTGAGTTATTATTGAATTATAAGTTCTAGAATTTCTATCCCATCCCATTGTTCTAATTTACTGAGTTGAGAGTTTTCATATTTCTAGGAGTTAGTTTAATTATCAAACTCTTTTTAACAATTATAAATCAGTATTGGCACTTTATGTTTCTAGGAGTTAATACGAAAATCTTCTTTCTTATTGAAAGGCAACTAGCAGAGTATATTGTTGTCGTTTACTGTTTGATTTTTTTTTTTGGGCTTATTTCCAGAAACACGCATTAAACTTGCGCCTGCAAGTGAGAATGACAAGCAACAACTTAAGTGGTTCTCTGATGCATGCAAAGGAATTCCACAGGTATCTCTTGCGCTATATGTGGTTCATTGGTGATAAGTTTCTGTATTTTTCCATTTTTTGCTTGTTCAGATTGACGTAAAAAAGAACTTGGTTTCCATGCTTATGTTAGTTTATTCCCTTTATTGGCTGTGTAAAATATATACAAACGGTTGGCAGACAAAACTTATCTGCTGCTGCCTTGCTCAATACATAATTCTTGAATATGAAAATCTCTGGACTTTCAGGAAAATCCAGCATTTTTACAGAGTAACATTAGAACAGCTCCTCCCTCAGCACCCCCGGCTGCAGAAGATCTAGTGATGGATGCTGCTATAAGAGCATCAATGCTGGAGAGGCCACCGCTTGCAAATGCCCTGCCAAACTTTGGAGCAAGTTCTTCAAGTGGAGTAAATACAAATGAGCATGGTTCAATTGGCATGCCAAATCCAAAGGGAAGTGTTAGTGTGCCTGCAAATGAAGGCGGACCTGATAGTAATCCAAGTGAGCCGAATCTTATAAATGATAATGAGCCTGCTTCTCAATGTTCTAGTGGTTTGGATTTGATTCCATCAGCTCCTCCAATTGTGGACGAGAATCCAATAGATGGCCCCATTCATTATCCATCAATTGATTTAAGCCCTGTTGAAATATCATCTCCAGCTGCAGAGAAGGCACCTGAAGAAGAAAAGAATGCTGCTGGCAGTGGCTCGTCTTGCGTAATCTGTTTAGATGCTCCAGCTGAGGGGGTATGCATACCCTGTGGCCATGTTGCCGGGTGCATGTCTTGCTTGAACGAGGTCAAAGCAAAGAAATGGGGTTGCCCAGTTTGCCGAGCAAAGATCGATCAGGTGATAAAGATATATCACGTTTAATTTTAAAAACAATGTTAATATGCCTGCCTTTTATACATTTTGGAAATGACACGGAAGTATAGATGGCCCACTTTGGGTCTTTGTGAATATCCCTGTCATCATGTTACTACATATTGGATCCGTTTGGCAACGCGGTGGAGAAGTACTTATAAGTACTTTTACACAAGCCGAGGCAAATATGTGGAGGAGATTGTCTCGTTTTACGGAAAAACACTGTTGAACGTGATTATAAGTGCCTATAAGCACTTTTGGCAATTTGTCAAACGATGCCATTGTGATTCCGATTCTTCTTCCCAAAGTGTACCGTGTGGATTTTGTTAATTTGTTTCATATATATATATAGCCATGTCTGTTTTGTGGTTGCTGCGCGTGAATATAGTTGAGTTTGTATTAGGGAGAATTACCCTCAAGTCCCAAGTAAGAGAATTAAATACAAAATGGTCCCAAACATTAGTATTAAATACAAAATGGTCTCAAAGATTCACAAAATTACCATAAGGTCCCAGGAATAGTTGTTGAGGTTGTAAATGAAGGCTGCTCAGGTTGTTATAGGTTCCAGGAATAGTTGTTCTAATGTTTGGGACCATTTTGTAAATTTTTCTCTTACTTGGGACCTGAGGGTGATTCTCCCATTGTATTACTGCAGTAGCATGTGAGCTCGATCTCTCGGATCCCCTTGTAAGTTTTTAATCTAACACATGCATCATGTTTATTTCATTGACAGAGTTGTTGATAATGATACCAACTATGCCATATCCTCTCTTATTCTTTTATTTTTGTCATTAATTATTGTTAGAGAATATAAATTTAAGTATATATTGATATCATGGTAGATCGTCCTTTAATCTCCTGTTGACCACCACGATGGTTTGAGAAATGAAAGGTCGTTATGGTGTTTGTATTAACAACTGGGTCTTAATGCGCTTCATGAGCTTGCCCTGTTTTGGGTTGTGTTTCTTGAGTCCTCATGCTGTGAGGTTTTGGATTTCAGGTCTTGAGATGTTAAGATTTTCTTAAAGTGAAACTAAGTTTAATCATTAAAAAATCCCTAATAAGGCCAATAAACCTTAGTAGATATTTGATAGAAGTACATTAGAGATTTGAATTAGGATTTGTGAATTTCATTAGGATTTACCTAAGATTTTCCCTAAATTGTATTGTTGGGTCTTGGAAAATATCAGTGATACTATGGCAGACACAGATAATTCTATGATTACCAGAAAAGTTGTTTAAAATAAAAACTTTCGAACTGATTTAAAACGTACGCCAAATATAACAATATTAATTGGGATCTTACCTGTTCACCCTTTTATTCTTTTTTTTTTAGCCTGACCCTTTTTCTCCTTGCTCCTTTTTTCTTACAAGACATTTTTCCTTGCTCTATGTCTTCCATTTATTTTGTAATTTGGTTCTCTCTCTGGCATAATAATTAATGAGCTTTTCATATACTTTGTTCATTGTTTGTATATTGAAGATAACAAAATAAATAAAAACTGAAAAAAATAGTAGAAGTTCATAACCAAATAACAAAAAATTCAAAACAAATTAGTAATGTACAAGTTGTCATTCAATTTCATACAATTGAATGAACTTTATCATTGTTTAATATATCAGAAAAAATGAGTTAGTAACTCCGTTTGGAAATGCAATTGAGAAGTACTGTGGCAAGTCGAGGTAATGCGGAAAAATACTGTTTTGCATGCTTTTGGGGAGTAAATAAGTTTTTCCAAATGGGGCCAGTTGTCCCTCAAAGTTGGAGCAATTCTCAAATATTTTTTTGTTTCTTTTCATCATTAGATCTCTTATGGGCAAAACCTTCTTTATAATATAAAGCATTAAATCTCTGAAAAATCATGAAAAGGCAAACAAAAAGAGGAAAAAAAAGAAACAAGAAATATTTGTGAAGTGCCCCCAAATTTGAGAGGAGGTGCAGCTGAGAAGGGCGGCTAACACCACAGTCCTGACAGGGAAAAAAAAAAGAGCAGTTTGTTTGAGTAACGCAAATTAAGGGTTTGGTTTAGATGATGATTATTATTATTCACTTACCTCTTTAAGCTGCCTCTGAAATAGATGGGATAACATAAACTTGGTAACGCCATCTCCAATTAGAGAGTCAAATATTTCGAAATGCCAAAGCATTGTGTTTTTCATCTGTTCTGTGTGCCACTACTGAATCACACTCAGTCATTGGAACAGTATCTTCTGATTATTCGTGCATCGATCATGTGATACTGCTGGCTTCATCCGTGATGGCTTCTTTATCCTCTGCTTCCTTCTGCCTTAATGCGTGTTTTCTCACAACATCAAAAGTGTGTGTATGTAAAAATATAGTTCAAGTCATGGAGAAATACATCGCAATTCGTCAAGATTAAGAACCCTTCTTACGTACAGTTTCATTTTACACACACACACAAAAATTGCAGCATATTAATCTCTATCTGAGTGAATTTATACAAGAAGATAACGTATCTTGAGCTTGAGATGAAGATCTCTGCGGTTCATGCTTATTTATGCTCAAACTTCTGCATAATTTGACTGTTTCTGTAAATAGAGAACAAAACGTGACATTTAAATGGCATGTGAATATGATAAATACGGTCAAGTTTATGTTTATACATGTTAGGGCTCAATAAATGGGAATTGAATTAAATCAGTTAGGTTTAAATTTTGAATATCAAATAACTTTAAAACACTCAAGCTATTATTAAACTCTGTCATGGATTCTACACCTCACAACTGATACATGCATGCATGCATACCTCACACTGGTTTTTGTTGCTATTTTGCTTTAATTGTTTTGCATTCCGAAGCACTGTTATGTTAACAGACTGGTAGTATGTGTTTCTTCCACTTTTTTTATTTTTTATTTTATTTTTTTGCGCACAGTTTTTGCCCATTTAAACCTCCCTTACATTTGAAATATTTGTTACACAAACCTCTCTCGTATAATTGAGATTATATTTCCGTCCAATCAAACCGTTAGTTGAACGTTAAGCTAATTGATCATGTTATATATATTTGCAAAAAAAAAAAGTTTACAACCAACAAATTAAATAATTCTAATACATACTCAAGTTTTCAAACTTTCTTATATGTTATAGATTTTTTTTTTTAAAATTTGAAGATATTATAAATTTATAATTTTAAATTTTCATCATATTTATTGAAATTGGTTTATTTTTAGTTTCTTAAATGCCCTAATATATATGAGGTATATCAAATATGTATTTTTGGTTATCATATACACCATATAAGTTTGAGAGATGAAATAAGTAATAGTTTTTAATTATTTTTTTTCGTATGCATTACTTAGCTTATATTCCTTATAAGCCTTTTCTATTCATTAATGAGTGAGAGACATTTTTTAATTACATTTTAAAGAATTAAAATTTGACAAAGTTATGGTCAAATTGAATCTAATATAAAATTTCCAACAACCAAAATCGATACACTTGTATAGTATAATAAAGGGTCAAGGTGCAAATTTAACCGTGAAGTTTTTTATCAAGAGCATTTGCACACTTAAATTCTGAAATGTGTAAAAGTTTATTTAATCTTTTAAAAGCTATGTGCAATTTTAACAACTAATTAAGACTCTATGCTCATGGTGAAGATATATGAGTCTCATCTTTATTTTTGCCTTAACTTTTCTGAATAATGTGACTGTTTAGAACAAGACTTGAGATTTTAAATGGCGTGTGAATGTAATATATATGGACGATTATGTTTAGGAATTTTGTTTAAGGGCTGGGGTCAACAAATGGGAGGGGAATTGAATTTGTAATATTAATTAACTTTGATTATTTTTGTTTGTTTTCATTAAATAACTTTATTTCGAATTTTCGGTTTTAATTATTATCATATAACTAGTAATTATGATGAGCAGGAAGAATTAACATATTCTAAGATATTGTAGGATTGTTTAATCAATTTAAAAAAGATATCGTTATTTTTTTTTATTATCATATTGAAGTGAGATTGTAATTTTAACATTGCACAAAAAAAAATATGTTTATATAGCACTTCAAGAAAGAGTAACATGATCATCCTTTTGAATTCATGATGGGTGAATATTGCTAAAGATATCTATGCACACAACATTTCTTGTAATTCTCTTGCCATCAACACCTTTGTCAGGCACATATATCTACCGTGTACTTCCCATCGTAAATCTAAAGCCATTTGATCTTAGTTTTACAAAGAAAACAATAATATCTTCCAACAATATGGTATTGCGTGCTTTATTTATATGTTTCATTGAACTGTCATGATTCATGATGCCTGGAGAATCCTAAATGTGTCCCTGTGAACAATATTGTAGGCTCCAAAGTTCAATGATTGTCCCCACCCCAAAAAAAAAAAAAACTTATCATCATTGAAACAACACTTTCTGGGCTTCATCCACCATCCCTTTGTTCTTATTATTAATATTCAGATAGGAGCATGCCCTTGGATCATGCAATGAGTTATTATTATTAATATCCATAATGAGTTAGGTGTCCTACCTTTAGATTGTGGGTGAGCCCAACCCTTTTCTTAAAATTTGTGTATAAAAAAAGATAGGATCATGCAACAAACTCACTCAAATCGCATCGTGAAATGTCGCAAAAGAACCAATCGATAATCAACAGGTCAGTAAAGAGAAAAAATTCTTATTCTCTCTTTCGTAGTCAATGAAATTCTCAAATAACGAAACCATATTCGGTAATGCACGAACATTTTTTCCCTCAATAACTAATAAATTATTGTAAGAGTGATGAAAGATAGATTGTTCATTGCGTACGTTTGTCTTTATTCAATGTTAATTTTGCCTACTTTCTATTTGAGCGTACTTATTTGGCAATCTCTCGGCAAAAAAAAAACGTACTTATTTGACAATTTGGGAAAGTGTACTCAAAAGTATTTCTCTTAAATGCTTTACTTGCGCTTGCTCTCTTCATGACTCCATGAGATGGTCAAACAAGCCAACTGATCAGAGATTCTCGTTAGTATTTCACCTCTTCAAGTGAAAAAGAGAAGTGGAGACAATTAAGCTTAATTTAACTGAACATAGTAGTGTGCAAGAGTTTCAAATGAAATAAATCTAAATTTGTAATTTGCTAATATTGGAAATTGTGGCCTAAGGTCAATCATTGTACTTCATACATTATTTATTTTAATATATTTTCTCCATTTAATTATCATAGCTTTTGCATGTTTATTATGATAATTGCATCAATGGGCAAATTATGAATATTGTCCTAAATGTCCCTGATCGGTTATCTATGTTGGAGCATAGACAAAGTAAGACCAGTATGACTTTGATAAGGTATGGAGATACGAGTCAAAGTCATAGGCACTTGTAAGAGTACAAGGTGCTGGACCGACCCGCTATGAGAAAACTATATAAATTAAGTCATTAGCTTATCCCATATGTAATCACATCACCACGCCCTTTAACTTGAGATCATCATAGATTCCTACATGAGAGTCGTTAAGTTTTAACTTAGTCAAAAGTCACCTTTGACCAGGTGATGATAAAGGCTATGATCGGGCTTAAGGATCTTTCATGCAGAGGAATGCGAATGATTAAGATGGGATTTGTTCCTCGCATTAGTTGAGAGATATTACTAGGCTCCTCGATGAGTCAATCTAAGAAATGTATGGTTATACTGTAACAAAAAGGAGTTTTCGTTTATGAGATCAGACTACTCAGGGATCGAGAAAGTAATGATAATGAATATGAGGATGACATCATCCATGCCTCATCTTTGATCGAGATATCGTGTGACAAAAGGGATTGCATAAAAGGTTGTATCATGTTAACGATTCTAATGTGAATTAGGTAGCCACAATGTCTTGTTAGAAACCACTTGTAACTTGTGGGCTAATGCTCTGTCTAGGTCATTGCCAACTTCATGTGGGCCTACAGGGTCGCACGCAAAAACAAGCCCAACACATGCTTTAATTCTATGGTTTTCGAATTATATATATTATATAAATTTGAAATTACATTAATATTATACAGATAATGTTTATATTAATTTTAATATTTAATTTATTTGATAAATTAAATAACTAACATTTATATTCAGATTTAATTTATAAAGATAAATTAAATCGATTGGCTCATTGCTTGGTTTAATTTAATAGATTTGATTTGGTCAAATCAAATTAATCCAAATTCGAATTTCATAATTTGAATTTCAGAATTTGAATATCAAGAATGATAAATATTTATCTTGGATATCTTTTAAAATTCAAATTTCAAGATTAATTTTGAATATCTTTTGAGATTCAAATTTCAAGATTAATAGAGGTTAATTTTTAATATCCTTTGAAATTCAAATTTCAAGATTAATAAAGATTAATCTTGAATATCTTTTGGAGATTTAAGATTGATCAAGATGAATCTTGAATAATTTTTAAAATTCAAATTTTCAAGATTAATAAAAGATTAATCTTTGAATTATAATGCACTCCATGGTCTTTCCCAATTCAATACTACATCAATCTTGCTGGAGTCTACTAATACTCTTTTAGCTAATACAACATGACCCAAAAATTTAACTTCCTTCAATCAGAATTCACACTTAGACAGCTTTGCATATAACTTATGCTCTTTCAATACCTGTAACACCATTTTGAGATGCTCTTTATGTTCTTCCTCGTTCTTAGAGTAAATGATGATGTCATTAATAAAGACCGCTAAAAATCTCTCCATGTAGGGCTTAAGATCTTGTTCATGTAATCTATAAAGACTGCTGGACCATTGGTTAGCCTAAAGAACTCATAATGACCATATCTTATTCTAAATGCAGTTTTTTAGATGTCTTCAGCTTTGACCCTTAATTAGTGGTAGCCTGATCTTAAATCAATCTTGGAAAACATGGATGTTCTGGTCAATTGGTCAAGTAGATCATCGATCCTAGACAAAGGATACTTGTTCTTTATGGTTGCCTTATTCAATTGGCGATAATCAATGCACAGCCTCAGACTTCCATATTTATATGTTACAAAGAGTACAGACAATCCCCAAAGAGATACACTAGGTCTAATGAAACCCTACTCTAAGAATTCTGCCCTCCACTGAACCGACTTCTCTGAGGCCAATTGAATTGACTCCTCGAAGGTCCACTAAAACGATTACTTGGAGGTCCACCAAAATGATTCCTTGAGGATTGACTAAAGTGCGGTCTGTCCTAAAACCCCTTTATCTTCTCAGCCTCCTCTTCTTGCTTAATTCTTGCTATAGTGCGTAACTTGTCATACATCCTCTCAAAATCACTTATCTCATCTAGAAATGGTGACAAAGCTGTTCTCAACTTCAGTCTCGTTTTCTCTACTAGTTGATCACACAACCATGTGGAGTTGCTTTGACAATGCTTGCAAAACTTGGATGGTTCCCAAAAAAGTGAGAAAAAAATTCATTTTCGTGCAAATCCTTTTGCTTAAAAGTGAGAAACTCAGTCTCCTTCACCACTCTAATGGAAGTAATACTGTTCAAACTTTTCCCTAAATTCCTCCCAATTAATCTCATCGTTGTCTAATTTAGTGCTCTCCCAATATTCCTGCATTGCCTTGTGTAATAGCTGCTCGGCAGCTAGCACCTTTTGTTCAAAGCTGATATCCATGATCTTGAAAATCTTTTCTAGCCTCCTCAACCATTATAGTGCTTCCACCATGTCTAGCTTTCCCTAAAACATCAGAGGGTTAAATTCCTTGAAGTTAGCCCATACATTAGCAATGGATGTGATGCGTGGCTGAGAATGGAAATTACTACCACCTGTAGACCTGTAGCTCTACGGTTCCCACCCTTAGATTGGTGGTCACTAGAAATTCTCTCATGTCCATCACCTTGATCTCTCAAAACTACTAATTCATCTTCATGCTTCTTTACTGTTTAATAATAATAATAATATTGTTATTATAATTTTTTATGTTTAAATTTACAATATCAAGATAATATTTTTAAGAAAAACATACTATCTACACACACAAACATGTATACATACACACAGAGCGCTAGGCACATACACTTTGTCTCTGTTTTTTTAGTACTTCACACTCATATGCTCATCTAATTACATATATATATATATATATGCATGTATGTATATTTTCTTTTTCTCTTTGATAGTTCTACACACCTCACTGACACACACACATGCACTCACACATGCTCACATATACACACAACAGTCACGCACACGCATATACATATTATACATATACACACACATATACATATCCTTTTTTTATGGAACAAAAGTGAATGATTTTGGTGGTGAAGGCACAAAGAACCAGGTACCCCACCCCACCTCAGGTTAGCTTGGATTTGGTGCATTTGTACAAATAACTCTCCTATTATAAATTTCTTTTTTCATTACTTAATATCTTTACGCATACTTTAAGGTATGTATGTAAATAAATAAAAAAATAAAACTTAATGTAAGTTCTATAGAGCACTAGGATATTATTATATGTACCAACTAGTTGATCTGGTAGGCTTTTAGGCGACAAGTCAGGGCAATGAATGTTGCAATAAATGAGTGTTTTAATTAATGGAAGAGGGGGGAGGACGACAAAAAAATGCAGTCCGTAATTGCAGCATGAGCATAATCGATGTGGAGCAATGAGCATTGGTGGAAGCCAAAAATAAAAGGGTTGACAAGATAAGAAAAACGCACAGTAAAAGGGGTAATGGATAGAGAGAGAAAAACGAGAAACAAGGGGGAAGTAAGCGTGATAGGACATTTTTATTATCATTATTGGAGAAGAAAAATTAAAAAGAGCCAGAAGAGCACTGGTATTGTAGCAGCGGTACTGTAGCAGCGGAAATTTTGCTTTCTGATGAGGAGAAGGTTTTATATAGATAGGGGTATGGTTATAGTGTTATTTTTTTAAAAATGAAAATAATAATAATAGTATTAATATTAATAATAACAATGATGTTAATAATTTCAATTTAAATCTTTCTTTGATTTGATATTTCAAAGAAATAAAAATTTTCTTTTTCATAAATAAAAATGCTCATCTATACTCAATTATTATTAATTAATATTTTTTTTGAAGAAGTTGCATTTTATATTCTATATATTTTTTTATATGAAAAGTTTATAGAATTTTTATATTTTTTTTAAATTTTAATTTATTCCATTTGATTAAATAAAACCTAAACCACATTTAATTATAATTTTTAAAATAAGGACGTTACATAATTTCTTTTTAAGATTAAGGCTAACGTCGATGTGCTAGCTGCCATAGGCTCGTCTATATCTTCCAAAGATATAGCCCAGGATGCCTTGAATGGCGTAGCGAAGGAATAGCCCAGTTCCGTAGCCCTTGCAAATGAATAAAATTTTATAATTAAAAAAACGGATGGTGAGGATTCGATTGTGACGCGGGCAACGGTTGAATCCAAAGTTACATTGGACAATTTAGAGTCAGCGCTTGTGTCCTAGGCGATCCCAGTTAGGTGAATCTGACAACTTTCCATTCATTGAAAACCATGCGTTGTACCGAAAATGATAAAACTATAAATTAATCACAATATGAAAACAAAGTGTTGTATCGAAAACCATTTTATTCTAAGAAACCAAATATATTGGTTTTGATACCATTTGATAGATTTTAATAAGTCATATAGGTTTAATGAAACATTTAAAAGTATTGCAGAAGTGTGTTTGAATTCATGGATGTTGTTGTTGAAATGGACGACAGAACAATAAGTTTATCACTAGGGGAGAAAAGAAGTTGTCTGCAGATGGAGAAATAAGGTGGAAAATTTAACAACCCCTAGCTAACTAGGGTCATAGTCCTCTATTTATAGGGAATCTAGTATTCATCCCATCAATGAATATCTACGATACCTAATTGAGCCCATTTAAATCCTTAAATCTAAATAGATCATTTTATAAAGTGGATTGGGGCATGATAAGAAATAATAACACTACATATAAGTATAATATATGACCCATTGTTGGATTATTCCAATAGCCTCAACCAAACCAAACCATTTCATTTCATCCCTTGTGTGCATTTTTTATCACAAGAAAAATCATGAACACTCCCCTAACCAATGAATAAGAATGAATTGAAGAAATTATGCCTCATTCACCTCAGAAAAATGTTAGAGAGAAGGGGCGAACCTGCTTATTCCAGCAGGTTCAGCCGCACCCCTTAACTTCTAGACAATTAGGTATATAGTAGTACTATGTGATTTATTTTTCACCCACTCATTTACTAATCTTGAATAAACTAAATTTTTATCAAATTTTTCTAGAAAATATTAAGAATAAGTTCCACTTATCTTTTCAAAAATTAGTTTACACCCGCTGAATCAGGATCTGAGTCCGCCACTGTCAGGGAGCATTTCAAAATTCCTGATCGTCCATCCACTCAAGCTTTGTAACATATCGACTTTTTAACAAGACCAAACACGTATCGACTTTGCGTTTTTTGCAGGCTTGTACAGACCTCACATGATATCTATCTCGTGAATGCGTTTTGTCGCTTGTCTATTATTTGCTCAAATATGCCATAAATAATTCATTAAATTTGATAAATCCAAACATTGCTGATAAGAAAATCTCCTTGATTAGTGTGAAATATATTAAGCGAAACAGGCAACCTGATTCCAGCACTCTGTGTATATCCCATTCCATAATTTAAAAATAGCAAAAACTAAATAGAAGAGCCAAGACAACGGCTAACACGAGCGCGCGCATGCATGCATGGTACGTATTTTCATTTTTGATCAGTGTGTGTGGTGACATTTGCATGAGTTGCAGTTGGCTTGGGGAGAAGCCCTTTTTCAACGCAGGTATCAACCGCGGCGGTGAACATCTCCTCTAGGCTGTACTTAAATTGGAACCCTAGATCTTTAATCTTCTTGGAAGAGAAGTGCACAATCTCCAGATCATCCGAAATATTCTTAAACCTATGAACAAAGTAAAACCATGAATCATGTTTAAAGTAAGTATTAGTGCATGCAGAAGAAGTCGTTCTTAAGCAGGAAGTAGTAAACACAGAGAGTGGAGGGTAGTATATACTTGGTGGGGACATTGTAATCAGGGTATTTCTGGTTTAGAATTCTTGCAATGTCATGAATGTTGGCATCATGGGAAGAGCAAATGTATCTTCCTTCTGGTGCAGGATGCTCTAATAAGAATATGTGACCCATGCAAAGATCATCCAAGTGAACAAACTGCCCTTGCTTTATGATTGAATAATGTGCTTCATTACCTGTATATACACAATTACAGTACTTTTAATTCATAATGCATATGTACGATAAGCGAGAGCAAAGTTGAAATCAGAAGGCATAATGATGCACCAGTGATGGGAGAGAGAGCGGTGATAAGGCTGGGAGGCATTGAATCCATGAGGAAGGGACCAACCACGAGCGGAGGAATCACAGTGATGAAGTCCATGTTATGTTGTTTCGCAAATTTCCACGCCTCTTGCTCTGCCATTGTCTTCGAAACGAAGTACATCTACACAATACGAATATATTTAGTTTTGAGAGTGTACAAGGTTTACTCATGTCTCGTTCATACGTGTGTCGAGTATATAGGGAAGTGATCCAAATGCAAGTGCAAAGTGGGGGAAAGAGGAGAGAATACTAACCCAACCAGTCATCTTTTCTCTGCGACAGAACTCAATATCGCTCCAACAGGTCTCGTCGAATAAAGGCTTTTGGTGCTCTACGACGTTGACGGTTCCAGCGGAGGATGTGAATATCAATCTTCTCACGGTTTTCGCCTTGAGGCATGCTCTCATGATGTCCAACAACCCATTGATGGTTGGTTTTATAACTTCATTCTACAATGTTCCCAATCACATTCAAACTATTTTAGCACGCACGTAAGATGAACATGTTTGACCAAGTCATTTTTTTCCCCATCATAACAGTTAGTGGAGGACTCAGACCTTAACTTAGGGGTGCAAACTATTTTTTGAGAAGATAAATGGGATTTATTCTTAATATCTTTTGATAATAATTTGAGTAAAAATTTAGTGGGTTCAAAATTAGTAAACGAGTGGGTGCAAAATAAATCACATAGTATTGATATATATTTAATTTTCTGAAAGTCAGGGGTGCGGCTACATCCGCTGGGGACCATGTAGGTCTGCCCTGATAACAGTTTGACCGAGTCATTTAAGTATTCTAAACACTTGGATGCCTCGCGTGCTCATTACGGGCGGCCAACCCAGATGTATTTTTGAGAGGGTCCAAGCCATTCTTTTTTTTACTGCGATTGCCTTAGACAATGCCACGCTTGTCTTAACGGTTGAAAAAAATTTTGGGCTAACCACCCAACTAACTCCAAAGTTCAAACAGTTTATACTTTTCTGACAATTCAGACAGCTGTTGCTGTAAGTAGCCAAAAATTGTGTGCGCGTGTGGTCCCTTACCAAATGGGGAAGGGTTTAAAATTGTTAAAATAAGAAATATACATTCTGTAAATGGGCATCGGTCCCCTCTTAATTAATGATGAGCCAAGCCTGCCCTGGCTTATCCAAGTGATATTAATCACATTTCAAAGGAATATGATACGATAAGATAGCCATTATCTGACTCTTTAAAACTCACATCAGCTCAATTATTAAGTTTTAAAACGTCCTTATTTCCTTGGTAAAAAGAATTAAATTCTATACCAACGCAGAGTTAGATTTTTTTAGGAAAAAAATAATTTTGAACTTGAATCAAATCATTTAAAAGAATCAATAATCAGATATAAAATAGTAAATAAACCGACACCATTTTTTCAAGGAAGTCTTGAGTTATAAACACGAACAAGATGATTTATTTTTCAACACACGTGATACAAGACATCATGCGAAACAGGTATACAGTATCATAGAATGTGAGTTCAAGTTGGTTGGCCGTGTTTGCAGAAACAGAGAGAACGCGCAAGAGCAGGATCACACAACGAGGAACGGATAAATGGAGAGGGTGAGGCGGATTCAGGGAAATAGTTTGGAAAGAATCAATGCAAAGGCCATGACTGGCTGATGAACTGTAAATAAGAAAGAGGAAAACAAAAAAAAAAAACATAACGAAGAATCTGGGCACGGGTGCATAATATGCATATACCTCAGGATCTTTGGAATCGAAATCCATGGGGGTGGCAACATGGAATACTGCAGTGCAGCCATTGATGGCGTCGTCGAAACTTCCCTGGTGAGCTAGATCGGCCTTCCACAGAGTCAAATGCGTGTCGGCTTTTGGCAGTTGCAGCAAATGCTTCACCTTCGTCATGTTACCTGTGAATCAAAACAAATGAATGAATGCGTTATATGTGCACCGCTGATGAATGAATGGGTAATGAAGAGGAGGAGGAGGAGGAGGAAGGGGACCAGGGTCGCGGACGGTGGCTCGAACAGTGTAGCCACGCTCCAAGAGTCTCATGACAAGCCATGAGCCAATGAAGCCAGCAGCGCCAGTGACACAGACAGTCTCAGACACTGAACCCATGATTATTGCTGATGGTTCAGTGTGTCTGGTTGGGTATCTGTGGGAGATGAAGTGTATGTACGGGAAAGCCTGGAATACAATAAAGGGTAATTAATGAGATAAAAGAGAGATATAGAATGATGAACGGTTTTGAAGGATGAAAGATGGTTGTAACGTAGTGGTGGTGGAGAGAGAGTGGCAGATTCTATGGCGGGAGTTGTGAAGTGGGGATGGAGGCAATGATTTCCGCTGCTTTGGAATTTATAAGAGCCATTTGGGCATTGCACTGAATTGGGGTAGCTGGCCCTTTGACCTTCAGCTTCTTTCTTTTTAGCTCCTTTTGTCCTGTTATTTTATGCATGTTTGGAAATCCGTTGAGAGAATGTTTTTACATAAGTCGAGGTAAATATATAAGAGGAATTGTCTTTGCTTGCACAAACGTAATTGGGAATCACTTAACTCTTATCGCCTCATCCCATCTGTCCATGATATTAACATGTTTGAATCAAGAGGGCCACTGATATGGGAAAATGCAATCACTGTGATCTTTAGAGTTATTCCCTGAAACCTCCCCTCACTTAACCTCATCTATCTCTTTAATTAACCCCACCTCGCCTCGTTTAATTTGAACCAAACAAGGCCTAAATAAAATTTCATTGATGAAAGATGAAACACGCATCCCAGACTTTGAAGGAGAGATAGATGCATCCTTGTGATATTGACAAACGAATTCGAGCAGAGACGTGACAGATTTGATAATAGCCAGGTTGAGAGACTTGGTCAGGGCGAAATTATTATTTTCTATAAAATATTAAAAATTCAGGCTAAAAATGTTATTTTCTATAGAATTTCAAAGAGTTGAGGTCTACATTTACTTCAAAGCTTTTGTTCATGTTTCAGAAGTTCTTTTGGCATCAAAGTTGTTCAGGAAATGTTGTCATTTACCATTAAAAAGGTCAACGGTCCACATCAATATAACAACTATCATTTGGTTTTTAACGGGGCAAGACAACATCGCTACGTTTTTTGACGCAAACATTATACCCAAAAAAAAAAAAACTTTGAAGCAGCATCAGCAAAAAGTTCTAGAAAAAAAAAAGCTCAACAAGATATTAAAAGTTCATCTCTTTTTCTTCGTTCATCAAACCCCCTTGGTATTCCCAAATTCACATTGGACATCAGCTGATCCATGGATTAAATTTTAAAGGGTAGGCAGTTGAAGAAGAAGGTGGCAGTACTAAATATTATGGGACGGTTCTACTACTCAATCAAACTGTGATTCACTTCCACGCCATCCTACTCAAATCTACATTATAGCATATATATACTGAACATGAAACCAGTGTAGCCATGTCTTGTATGTATGTCATTAATTTAATATTATCTCCAACGCCGGCCCCTCGCAAATTATCAACCTTGTATTGATTGCATTGGATTGGCAGGCGTTTTGGCTCAGTATTTATCCATGTACTGTGCTATTACCACCGAGCACGCCAATATTTATTCATATCATTATTATCTACATGCCCAACTTATATATTTTATTCTAAATGGCAAACCATCAAAATATCAAGTATCTCAGCTTAATTTTTCAACCAATTACGCACAAGCTTTCATGTTTAATCATAACGCTGAGAACAAAATTAACTCAGAAAAAAAAACACAGCACAGCATAGTTTGAGGCTATATATTCATTTTTTTATAAAAAAGGAAAAAGAAAAGTTGGTTGCAACTAGTTTGATTGGTTCACTCCCCTTACCTCCAATTCTGATATATGCGCCTAGATCGGACCATTTGCTGATTCCCATTATGTTGATTGGTTCCCATTCTGATATATGCGCTGGTTCGGTCCAATTTTGACAAATCATACAGATTACTTCATTTAGTCTTCAGTCCAATTTTGACAAATCATGCAGATTACTTCATTTAGTCCTCATAACAAGTCATCTTTAACCATTTTACAGATTGATGGTATTATTATAACTCCTGAAGAAGATAAAGCTACATTTTTATCCCTGTTTAGCACATGGCGAAATAATACATCCTACTTCAGATTTCCTCCTATTAAATTGTGGCAGTGTCGTATTTGAGGAAAATGTTAATCAATGGCTTACCGAGTAATTTACATGTAGGAATACCATCAATCAATTTCTTTTAGATGGCATCATATATAGCTACGAGAGGGTGTGCAGTTATGTGAATGGATATATCTTTTCATTTAATCTAATTTTAAATTATTGGATCGATCTGTGATTCCGAGTCTGGAATTATATGAGATGAATGTAATTAAAACAGATGCTGCCCCCATCAAACCAACGATTTTGTCCCGAATAATGCATTAATGATTAATTGAAAGGCAATGGATCTGAATATATTAATCTATTCCATCCAATAAGAGATATTGGTAAAGTATAACTACCATTCAATCCTTCCTTGGTGCACCTAGTCCCCTAGCTACTTTATGGTTCATACGAATCAGGTGGAGACACATTCAAGAGGTGGTGTGTATGGAGTGTCATGCGGATGGATGGGTTCAATTTAACGCTAACAATTAACATTCTTGACTGAGAGTAACATTGCTATTTTTTTTAAATATTTTTGAGGTGATATAAACTTCAAAAAAAGCTTCGGGGAATAACATTGATTCTTAGCGACAATTTCCGGGACAAAATTAAATCTTAACCCCCATACTTCCATAGTAAGGTGGCTTTGATTCAAAACACATCATATGCTCTATTAATAAATATATCACGTCAAGTGGTCACTCGTACAAAAAGTACTTTTTAGACAACAAAAAAAAGGCATTTCATGCATATGCGGTATAGATAAGAGTGGCTTAGAAAGTGGTACTTTTTACATCGTATATAGATGTGATCTAAAAAAAAGTACATTTATAACTGCATCCAAAGAGGGTCTAAATAAGAAAACACGAGGTCTATAAGCTAATCCTATCCTTACTGTGCCTTAAAGAGATTTTTTAGACTGATGCCGCTACATGTGGTCTGAAAAGTAAGGACATGCAGTCTAATTTTTTTGTTCAAAAAAAACATATACGTTGTTTCTTCCCCTAACCTACAATTTTTACACCTACAAGAAATACCAACCAGCAGATATTGTTCCAACAATTTTAATTCGTATATAGTTTGCATCCTAACTCGTTCATTAAAATAAAATTCTCCCTAGATACACAATACAAAATACATTTATCATGATATTTTGTTTCAACAAATGAATCAATTTACAAAACACCTAAAGTTTTGGATTTTTGAATAGTTATGTTGCTCCAATATCCTACCAAAGAGAAACTTTAGTTCCAACAATAATGTGAACTCGCTATTGTTCTCGAATCTAAAGAAAATATTCACTCCAATAGTCATGGATATAGTCAAGATCCTCATCAGGAAATGATTCAGCATGATCAAACAACTAAGATATCAAAAGTCATATAAAGCATTAATTAATCACCTACATCCAAATTAAGAGAACAAA
>JANTPZ010001286.1:0-20894 GCA_025593235.1 Vachellia pachyceras | reverse complement strand
AAGGCGACTGTATACCTCCACACATAGACAATCATGATTTTGTTAGACCATTTTGCACTGTATCATTCCTTAGTGAGTGCAATATAGTCTTTGGATCCCACTTGAAGGCTGTAGGTCCTGGGGAATTTGATGGTTCGGTTGCCATTCCCCTGCCTGTGGGGTAAGTATTCAGTCTGTATTTATTTCTTGCACTTTATATGATGAATTTTTCAATTATATTAACTCGGCAAAGAAATTTTGCATTGAATTTTCAATCAACTAATGACTACAATGGAGAAGTGAAAATCTTATAGTGGCATTTTCCCTCCAGATCTGTACTTGTGTTGAATGGAAATGGAGCTAATGTAGCTAAGCATTGTGTGCCAGCAGTTTCTTCAAAAAGGTACTTAAATGAAATTGTATTTCTCCTACACCCCCCCCCCCCAAAATGATTTTGATGTTGACTTGACTCAAATTGAATTTTCTTCCGATATCTATTAGGATATCCATCACATTTAGGAGGATGGATGCTTCCAAACGGCCTATAGGATATGTTCCAGAGCCTGATCTGCAGGGAATCCAGCCGTTGATCTTTGAGGAAAAGAGGTCAAATGGATCCAAACCTACCCATATGAAGAGACAGGGCCAAAGAGGTCGTAGGAATGATGCAATGGGACCTGCAATTGGAAGGGATAGAAATTTGGAGCATCGTGAATCAACTCAAAGTGCACAAAGGCCTTCAAACAGGCAGAGTAGAGGAAGGGTGGGTTGATCGATGTTCTGGTGTTAGGATTAAGGTTCCTGTTGGCTCAGGGTTGACATTCTGGTATTCACAGCGAAGTGTTGGTTGTGGTCGTGTGATTTTCTATCTGTGAACAGGACTGTCGTGCAGGCCTGATCACTTTTTGTTTCTAAGGAGGCATAGAGAGAGCAGATCCAATTTTATATAATCACCTTACATGCTCAAGTTGTTCAGCTGGCAACTGCTTTAGTGTTTTTCTCAAGCAATGTGAACTTGGACGTCAAGAATGGTTGGCCTTTGCTGATACAAGTTATCGTGATTTGTATCTTCTTTAGTAAAGAGCTTAAAGACTGTGGCTATATTGGTGACCTTCAAATTTGTTCTTGATGCTTTGTTAGATTGAAATTATTCTTTATTGAGGCGATGTTTGTGTTGAGAAGGCAGTGTCGATGTATTTGGTGAGTTCGAATCTCGTCGGATCGGCCCCACTTCAAAGTTGCTAGTTTGTATAAAGATGGCGCTAAGTACATCAAATTAACGCGCGTATTGTGCTTGTATTTGTTTCCCCACGTGGTTTGTATTTTTCATGAGAAACGGGTAATTTTATTTGCGAGTACTGTTGTTCATCTGAGATGTGCCCGAACTTGGGTCATGGGGCGGCCCCCTATTAAAATGTTTGATACTTGATTCCTTATTATTTTTGGCCGTCATCATCCTTGATTCCTATGTGACTTGGCTATGTTCTACGAATTATAAATTGAAAATTATTACTCTGAAAAGTCGACTCGTAATCTCATCTCAACCAAATCTGAAGGGAAAGAGTACAAGTGTATAACCATCCATGAGCTATATGAAGAGAGAATTACGTAACCTCCTTTAAGATTTGCATCAAGGCTGCTTGCTATCATGGTTGTAGAATTTTTTTTAAAAAAAATTATTAGAATTATTTTGGCGTCTTATTTACTCACGGGCTAATTGTTATGTTCAAGACAAAGCGGGTTCAATTTACCAGGATAATAGGTGAGGAGATGGGGTATAATAATGGGCCCTACTTAACGTGTGGGGACCACCAAACCCCCGCTCTTTTTCAAAGCGCCCGCTTATGCAAGGAGAGGGTATATCACAGGACTCAGCCAACTGATTGGGACAAAAATAGAGCACTCACCAACGGGGATTGAGTTTAACAAATTAGGCAGTCCCTTAGTCCGTGGTAAACCAATGTTCGAATCCCCGTTTGAGATGTTCGCATTTATTGCCCATCTCAAGATTCAAACAGGACTGCCTCCACCGGGAGGACACCTGTTCCTACCAGAAAGTAACAGAGACATTCATATTAATGTCTCTCTCAGCTTGGATATCCAGCCGAAATAGGATTAAATGGACACAGGATATCAAGAAATAGCTAACAAGTAGACACCTGATAAACTTGAAATGGTGGAACTCTATATTCAACATTAAACAATTCACATGTAGCAGTTCATAAAAATTGCCGACCATACATGGAATAGATGACTAGCTAAACATACATGTATTCGCCACCACGAATGGCATTTTCAGCACCCTTCCTCTCTTCTTCTGCTTCCTTCTCACGTTCCTTCCAACTCTCATAGGCATGGTCATCAGTTTGTAGCTCATACCGACAGATAGGACATGAATTATGCTCGTCCTGCAACACAGAGACGATAATGTCAACAAAGACAAAAATGATGCTTTGAGAAGGGAGACCACAAATGTTCTTCTAAATAGTTTCCAACATATGAGGGCAAGTTCCCAAATATACCAGCCATGGCTTTAGACAAGGTGGGTGGAATGTGTGCCTGCATGGCAACTCCTGCATTTTGTCATTTAGAGCCAAGTTTTCCTTGCAAATTGCACACTCTGCATCTTTCCCCAGCTTAGCCAGGATTTCCTCGGTAAGAGTAATGACCGGAAGTTTTGCCACAATTTCTTTGCTAGCAGGAGGGACTTTTGGAAGCGCTGGACCGTCACTCAGCATCTAAACAAGATGAAATCACAGTGACGATTACCCTTGATGACGTAATGCAAAGTGTGACAATAAAACTGCCTTTAATTAGTAATACTAACACTGACAGGTAAAATAAACCAAGTGATTAAAATTGAGTAATATGTTAATTGGGTTCTTTGATCAAAACATGACAATTGTTAAAATTTTCAATAATAACATCACAGGAGTATGATTTTTACAGACAAGTGTTTAATTCACCAATTCAACCACATGCTTGCCATGTTTCAATTGGAAAATCTTAAAAACACTAGTAGTTATCTTTTGATTGAAAACTTAATAGTAAACATACAAGGAACCCTATCTAAATCTATTCTTTGACACAAATGCTCTAAAAGGACAATAAGCAACATAATGAATAGGGTCAAATGACACTAGCAGATACGTAGGTTGCTTATGGTGGTCCCTTCATTGATCTGGAAGAAATACTTGAGTGAACAATCTCATGTGTAGGTTGGCTTACTCAGGAACAAGGGGAATGAAATTATGGGGGCTGTGATAGGCAACCTGTTCATGGTCAACTCAGCACTTATTCTCCCAGCTGAGCTATAAATTACTTCTCATTCATGTTAAATCAAGGCAGAATGGTTTGGCTTGCTTAAGCTCCAAATCTTAACAATGAATAAGCCCCGCAACATACAATTTATTTCACTAAGGAGATTGAATCTACAAATTGAAAGCCACGTTGATATTTGAGTATGGAATTGGAGCTAAGTAATAGACAGTTAACAGGAACATAGAATATTTGGGATGAATACCAGTGGCACGGCATCTTCTAATCTATTAAGAAGATCCTGAAGCATATTTGCAGCATTTTCCCGTGAAGCATCATCTGCCGCTAAACCTTGAGATGATTCAGCAGCAAATAGCGTAGCAGCCGTTGTCAAGAGGTTTGACTGCACCAGCCATTGAGGTTGAGGTGGCTCTGGATCTACAGTAAGATGTCCCTCAAAAAGATATCCTAAATCCACACAAAACAAGATACCAGGTCACAGGGACAGACAAAATTTAAATTCTTCAAATATTTAAAGAATGTAAAAGAGGATCACCCTCATTCACATGATTTTGAGCTGGTTGTGAAGCTTGTGTCGGATTATCCTCTAGATGCAACTCTTCCCTCGCCTGAGAAATGCAACCCTTCAAGTGTTCCTTCTCAGATGGATCGGAAACAAGCAATTCAGCCTGCTCAAAAAGCCCCAGCCCAGCATTCCAGAAACCCGGTGCGGTATACCTGGTCTTCAACACAGTAGCAACTCGGCATATGGCGGTATAAAACTGCCCACAACAAAGTTTATTACTCGGTTAAATTCTTCAACAACGGTGTCCATGTTACTCAATAATATATATCTATAATAGTAATGAATCCAAACAAACATAAAATCAGGAATTACTAACAAAAACAAGAGAATTTGAAAAACAAGAACCGGCATTAACTGGTGATACAAATTGAATAGAATAACATAAACGGCAAAAGAAGAACAAAAGAAAATGAAAGGGAGAGTAAGCATACGGATTTGCGGAGAAAGGGAGAAGCGGATGGATAATTCTGTTGAAGGAGGGATTTGAGAGAGAAAACAGCGTCCTCGAACTTTTGCTTCTTGCCCAAAAGTTTCTGCAACTCCTCCAATTGCAGTTTCAACGAATTCTCCGATTCCATTTTTTCTTCTTTTCTCAAATAAGAAATCTAGGAAGCGTTGATGCTTGGGTTGGTTTTTATATCCGTCGCAGATCGATTTTCTTGTCCAGGGGGAAACCAAGCCGGCCTCCAAACACGTCAATTTGCTGAGCAACCCAATTAATAACAGGTTTATTCCCCCCATACGCCGTTGTGGGATATTTATTTATTTTTATTTTATTTTTACATTTTCTCCAACAACATGTTTATTTTAATTATAAATTATAAGCTCCAGGTGTTTTTAACCTTTTTTTTTGCTCGTGTTCATAATTTATAAATGATAGGTTTTCTCTTTAATATTATACACTCCTGAAGAAGCAAGTTACTTTTGCATTTCCCAATTGAAGTGTTCCAGTTGCAATATGTGATCACATTTTGTCACAAAAATCGTGTAAGAAATAAAAATAGAGATTGATGAAAGAAATTAAAAAAATATGCAGGGCTAAAAAAAAATTGGAGCTTTTTTAATACAAAAATATCGTGTTGCACCTAATACATACAAATTTGTATTTGTATTAATTATTGATATTGATCCATTTGCGATTATAATTTATAAATGATACATCTACATTTTAGTATTATAAATATTTATTATAGATATTGATCCATTCGTGCTTAATTTTTTAAAATACACATAAAAGTAATATATAACTCCCCCTTTTGACACTAGGACTCCTTCTGTATTTAGGGGTGAAAACTAATTTTCTAATATAATTTATTATTTATAAAATAAGCATTGAAGATATATTTTTTATTGTGGTTAGCAATCGCCAAGCAGAAGAGTGGAAGAAAAAGTATAATTACTGTACGGTGCAGATTAATTCACCTTAAGTAAGCTTACTAGCCATGAAAGGAAAAGATCGAGATCCAATCGGCTTTACTTGTTCACAGAAGAAAGAATTCTCAAGGACATCATCATTAATTAATAATTAATAATAATTTTTAACAATAATAATCACAGAAACAACGTACATCTCTAACAATCAATAAACACAATGTCCGTTACCTATCAGTAGTCACCAGGTTAGTTTCATACAAATCTCAACTAGCTATTTTGCTTCAATACTAACTCATGTAAAAAGCCCTAAGGAAACCCGAAAAAAAAAACAAATGCAGGATCATAGTCCCAATCAAAGATCTGTCTCTCACACAGAAGCCTCTATCCTGGGCTCAAACGAGAAGGCAGACATGAACTCCATTACTTGGCCTTTAATGCAACACTTTGGCAATTCAGTCCACTCTTTAGTCTTCAAATCACACAAGACATAAGTGCATAGCTCAGAAGAATTCAAGCATATAAATATCTGATCATTCACCCCTACGCAGTTGATATCCGCCTTCTTACCATACCACTCATGGGACATTGCAGCAGGCATGGCTGCAATCTGGTGCCAGCATCGCCCAGCCTCATCGAATTTCCATACCCGAAGACTCGCGCTTTCCAAGAACTCTGACAACAGCACAACTAACATCTCACCATTACACTCCACAACATCAATTGAGTACTCACAGAATGCAGGCAACAACCTTGGATACTCAGAGAAGCATTTGCTTGTCAGATTGCAAGCTACGACTGTCCCTGAGGAGCTTAGGAAGTAGATTATGTCCTCACCATCTTTGTTAGTAATAACAGACGAGTATTGCTTGGAAGGGCTTCTCTGCATGTTACTTGCCACCACATTTCCAGCCTTACTTAGGAAGTATACGACATTATCATCACTTGAATCATATTCCGTAAAATTGTCATCATCAACCTTTCTCCTCAGTGCAGCCTCATCTTCCCAGCAACCACTGGCTGCGTCATAGGATATGAATGAGAGGAATGGAAGTTCACCAAAGACTAACACTATCTTGTAGGCGGAGATAGATGAACTCATCATCACAATGGCATTAAGGGGTTGATTTTGTGGGGCTAAATTCAGTGGAGGAAGATGCCTACGACATCCGGTCACAGGATTGCACACGATGAAGTTTCCAGATGATTCGCGGTAACAAATCAGGCCACCAGAGGCCGCCACTGGCATGCAACTTTGTTTAGAATCTTCCTGCAGAGGAGGAGCATTGTTGAGTTTTTTCCAGGAGCTTTCAGCGGAGTCAAAGATGATGGATTGGTTGAGATTGGGAGAGACCATCAAGAACCAAGGATCCCGACAAGGAATGTGAGAGCAGGCCATCTTGAAACTCGCAGAAGCCGCGGCTGATTTCCATCTTTTGCAGACGGTGCTGAGGCGAAAGAATGTAGAAGTTGGCAGCCATGAGAGCACTCTTTCAAAGAGGTCTTCATTAAGGTCGTCTAGAGAAGAGCAGTTGGAGAGTAGAAAATCTCCATTTTCTGGTGACTTTCTCTTCAAGCTTGTCCTTCTACTTGGCAAATTGTTAGGCCCCATTGACAAGAAGTTTGCCAGAAACAACTGCAAAAACCAAGTGACCCAGATGATGTTAGCAATTTTTCTTCTTTAAAAGGGGAAATGGAAGTGAAATAATGCTTCCAATTGAACCCAAGCCCGAATTTGTCAGCACAAAATAAAAGGAAGTCCCCATCAAGTAAAATAAAATGCTGCCTGAGGGAAAATCAAGAGTTGGCAAATGATTGAAGCTGCAGATTTCGGGAACTGATATGGAACAGAAAGGAGAAAAACCATCGGAGAAAAAATTTGCATTTCTTCAAAAACAGTTGAGCTCGGGACTTTGAGATGCGAACAAAATTCCTAATCCTCCCCTAAGCCCAAAAGAAGAACAAAACGCCTTCAATAAGGAGGAAAATCCACCTCTAAGTCCACTAGAAAACGGAGGCCTGAAGACGGCAAAAAACCAAAAACAGATAGCAAACCCCTCTTTTACAAAAGGATCCGATTGCAGTAAAATCAATCACCCTTTCACCACATCTAACTGAAAGGATGATCAGACTTTACAATGAGAAAGTCAAAGTAACCCACCCACCCACGAAAAAAAAAAAAACTTGATCGGGAGGATCAAAGCTCGCAAGGAAAACCCCGAAACCAGCATAACAGAAGAACATAGAAAATCAAGAGAAATGTACCTGAGAGAGGGAGAGAGTACAGAAGCAAGCGCTTAGAGAGAAGTATCAAGTGTCAACGAACAGGGCTGAGGATGTATGGTAAGTATGAAGAGGTGGTATTTAAAAGGGGTATTGAGGAAGGGGAAGAAGATCCGAAAAAAGGGAAAAAAGGGAAAGCGAGCTCAGCAAACAACAGGTAGGAAGTGAGGCAGGAAACTTCGTGGGTAGCTCGCTCTAGGGTACACGGGCGGGTGTGTTGTGTATATGGTGAATATATAGAGAGATCCGACTAAAAAAATGAAGGGAAATGGTTGACTCTGGAGCCTCGTCTCAAATATTGGGGCTTTGGATTCGCGGGTTTGACACCAAAGAGACAAGTGCTGGCACATGTAATCGCTTTAATCGTCGCAAAACTGCATAAAAGAAAGAGAAAGTAACAGAGAGTTTCAAAGTCGCTCGCCTATGTCAAAGGGGTGTTTGTCATTTTTGTGTGTGCGGGTAAGCAGTTAGCTGACCCTCCCCAAATCAAAAGCAACTCTTCCTCGTAGAGGAATCTGTCTTTTGCTTCTGCAACACCCCACACAACACACACACTCACTCACCTTCACCAACTAAAAGTCAATGCTCCAAAGTCCCATCCACAAGCCAAGCATAATAAATCCATTTGGGTTAAGATTAAAATAATGGTGAAGAGGCAAAAAGCCGCTAATTAAGCTCTCTTCTTGTTCTTACTTTTGCTTTTGCTCCGCCTCGTGTGCTTGCTTTGTGGATGATGCTCACAAATCAGACGCCCAGAGGGCAGAACCCAGCCAGGCTCCTCCCCGTTTCGCACATGATGCCACCCTCTCTTTTCATAAATCGGCCCATCTTTTGGCCCTTTTGCTTTTCTTTGCATTGCGAATCCGAATAATTCACTCCCGTAATTACTGACGCTGAGTTATTTACCTTTATGGCAACTTAATGTAATGGATAATCTAAAAGGAACAGTGTAATGGTTAATTTCATGATACTCATAGATACTTCAAGGTCATTAAAGCATTCGGGGGTACTCATCTGGATTTTGCATGTTTTGAAGGGATTTTACTATCATTTTCTTTGAACTAGAGGCAAGTTTTGATATTTTAACTGTGATGGGTTTTCAATAACAAACTTCAAAGCTGGGTGATTATGGTTAGAACTTTTGGTGCAACATTGAAATGGATTGGTTCACCAGCCAATCCGTCTAAAGATTTGAGGCTCAACCTAACTTTTTACATGTTAAGTGGTGCAATAGCAATACGTATAATGTCCAATCGAACCATTAATGAATTAGGATGGTTTTGTTTTCTTCCTATAAACAACACTTCGCACACAATCCCTCAAGCCACCGTGTAGCTCATATTTTGTGGTGTCATGTCCGTCGCTCGCTCAAACTATTTTTATTTTTTTTTAAATTAGATCCATTTGAATGCTCACGTCACGCCCACGTGTCTCTTTTGTAAACTATTTATTTATTTTCATGTGCCTACTAATTTTTTTTACACCAGAATGACTATCTTGTTTGACTTTTTCCCCTAGATATGCTATTTGACTTGATGGCATTTAAAATTATGCTTTGAAAAACAAAATTTTTTATTAAAAAGCCAATAAATTTTGAAAATTTATAACGGCTATAATAATTTAACCGAGATTGCTAAATATTTTTAATATTGTAAACCAACACGTCATTGGCAAGAATAATCATTATTGTCCAGATATTTATAATTGTAGACATCAAACTGGATGTTGCCTCCGTACAAGGTATGAAGTAACAACACAGGACAACGCAACATTGAACTCAAATACGCAGCCAAACCACACCTAGCCATTTCACACTACTCAATTTACGTTTACAAATATAAAATATAAATTTTATAAAGATCCACAATTTATGAGTAGTACAGTTGCTATAACGTTTGCCTTGTGTAATCCCCTTTTTCTTTTTACTTTTAACATTTTTTTCATGTATCAAGTCAGACTTTTTGCCACTTTTTTAATGCAGGGAAAATAGTAACTTTTTTTTTACCATGTGCATAGCTAAAAAGAAATATAGTTTAAAATAAAATAAGATAGGAGATGATTCACAAAATGTGTGTGTGTGTGTGTGTGTGTGTACGAGGCAAGCTGGAGGCTGGGCGTCCTTTGCTAGTCTGCCTTCCGTAGAATGAACAGAAACAGATCACAGGAGAGTAAGAGACGTGAGTGCAATGTGACACTGTTGGGTAACAAAACAGAAAAGAAGCGAGCTTTTTATCATAAAATTAGAGTGAGCAGCACGTTAAAGGAGTTCTACTCTGTCACTATGATCAAATTAGAGAGTCCATCTAAAAATGTTGCAATAGGATCCAAGGTTCCTGCAAATAATGAAACCCCAGATAAAAATGATTTCCCAAATCACCACATATTTCCGATGATGGGGTATAAAATGATATTAACAAATAACAAATTTAACTATACCTACGTTACTGTTTATTTATTTCCTCCTGATATCCGCAGTTCAAGAACTGCACAGTGGCGATCCTCGCTTCAACTGATGCATGTTAGCCGAGGATGTTTCAGTGGCTATTGAACCGATGCCGGAAAATTTCGTACGAGCCTCCTCAACTGGGATCCCGTTCTCGCTTGCACTGGCATATCCATTCCCATAAGTCGACTTGAATTTAACATCCTCCAACCCTACCGAGTCTCTGCCGTTTTGATGATCCGTTAGGACACATGAATTCTTATCAAAGCGAGAAAAGCCGTTTGGCAAACCTGGAGAAAGATCATAATTGCCTGTATGAATATCATCTTGCAATTCCATGCAGGCTGAAGTCTCTTCTAAGGCAGACGAACATGGATTTGTTTGGACCATATCGAAATTCTTCAAATCTTTGGCAGCTTGAGAAGCAATCAAGGGCAGTGATCCAACAGCACTTCCAGAAGCATCACTAACAAAATCAGAAGTTGACTCAACATCAATCGTGTCCATATCCATAGAATTCTTTCCGGTCAAGGAATCATTATCGGAGCCAGAAGCCTTAAAATCTGTAGTAATATTTGATGGCAAGACCTTCAAACTGCTACCGCAAGTCACAGTCCCCGTGTTTGAGATGCGTTCTGGTTGCTCACTTAAGCCAGGCTTTACTTCCACTTTGTATCTTTGCTCTTCCAGCACCCGTAAAGACTCAGGAGTTTGAAGGCCAGAAGGCCGGGCGCTAATCCTGTCCAAATACAAATTAAAACTAGTAGCTTCAATAAGAGAATTTGTTCCCAAAATTACAGTCGGAAAAGCCACATGCCCATGCCCCATAAGTCCTCCATGACACATGAATTTAATGTAAACACCCTATCTCAAACAATCCATGCAAATTATCAACAACTGAATGAGACCAAGTAACAACTAGGGCAGTGAATTGTAAAATAAATAAATAAAGCCTTAAACCCAAGGACAAGAACTTGATCTTCTTGAGGGTAATACATTTGAAAAGCCATCATTCTAAGAACGGGTCTGGCCCCCAATACCCTACCTAGGCCATTATAGGCCTCATTTGGTCACAATTGTACCGTGTTTATGAGATCCTTGAAATCCTTACAGAATAACCATTTCTCATCTTCTAATTTACTTTCCTCATTCTATTTTTTCATCAAGTGCACCAAACAGATATGACCGCTGCCAAGATGAGGTAACACATTCAAATCTGTACGGACATGATCATAAAGTGAGATAAAATCAAACTCTTAAAGGGCCAATGCTTTCTTTCTCAAGAAAACCTCACTGAAGTTCAAAGGGGATTTTACATACAAGGCAGTCACTATACAAGTGAGCCTGTGTCAGTATGGATTAAAGAGAGAGTGTTAGCCTACACACAGTCACATCCGTACCTGCTGTATAAAAGCATGTATGCTCCCTGAGAAAGCACCTCCTCCAGTTCTACACGCGCAACCTGAAAAAATGGCAAGCCAAATGAGGATGCTGAAACTTTGATGTTACGCATCGTATTTGGTAATTAAAGATGAAAATATTAAGTTGCATGGGAAGGTAGAGAAGTCTTACTTTGCAATCATCAATCTTATACCAATTTCCACAGAAATCCTTGATGTAGCAGATATAATGACCAAAAAATGAGGCATTCAGCATATCAAGATGAACTACAACAGCATATAGCTTATAGACATCAGATCCATCTCCTGCTTCACTCATGTAAGGACTAAGGTTTAGAGTCTCAGGGAAGGTTATTCTCTTGTTGAGTTTTCCAAATCTCCCGCACTGCACATACACAACACTGGATAATAACCTTATTCCCACCGTTATTTTTCTATGGGGGTTTGGGGGGGGGAAGAAAAGGTAAAGTTTAAAACATATTCAAACTCTCTGATTTCTCTAGAAAAAGATCAAATTGCCCAAACCTGAAATCTTTTCAAGGCAATTGTAAGAATATTTGGAGCACTATGCACTGTAAGACGTTTGGATGCCTTAACATAGTCATTACACCTGCAAAAAGCAGCAAGACCTGTAAGCAATAGGACCATGCTTAGTTCCAAAGAGCCACAAGGTCCAATAACATCGGTAGGCTCAGTAATTCAATAAATGAAATTATACTATCTTTGCCACTGCCTCTGTTTATTTGGCCTCTCTTTGGTGTTCAATCCATGGCCTTTTTTGAAGCAGCCTCCCAACAGATGTAGAAAAGGAACTAATGAAAATAGTATTTTGACGTTGTTTGCTTTTGTTATTTCTTTGCATCTTTGCTTATGAAAATATCCTCATCTTTGCAGTAATTTTAATTTACTCCCTCAAAAAATATTTCTTCTTTTATCCCAAAAAAAAATTGAGATTTGAAAATGGAATGTAGTGTTTTTACTTTTTAGATGCAAGATAAGTTTCAAATATACAGTGTTACAGTTATCCTTCTTAGAGTCGTCCCACAATACCGTGTCATCTCAAGAAGCAGTAATTATATTAATCATTCACAGTTCACAGCGCTTTTTCCCTCTTAGAGAACCCCCTTTCAAGTTAACAAAGATACCAACTGGAAACCCCCAGAAAATTTAAATGTCCAACCTAATGGCCCTCATATGAAATCCCAGTGTGGTTCTTACATTCAATATATAACCCCCAGTAAAATCTAAACACATATCAACAGAAAAGGCGGAAGTAGTTTCTATGTTGCTGATGTCATCAGAAACAATTGAACCCAAGTAAAAATATTATGACAAGATAGCTAACCATCTTATGGCATCAGTATCTTCTCAAAAGGAATGTAACCTTACCCATCACATTTATACATATTTTCCCCATGAAGCCACTCCTTGACAGTAAATTGATCTAAACATTCCTCCAGGGAGGCAGCATCACCGTGAATTTCAACTGCTAAGTCCATCATATTTTCATATTGATTTGAAACCTTATCACATTTTGTGCAAATAACCTGTTTTAAAAAAGGGTTGAATTCACAGCTACATCCATGCCAGAAGCAAAATACCAAAAATGAATTTGACAGCAAAGAGGAATGAAAGATTTAAGCAGTTCAAAAGGAAAAATCGTGGATCCATCAGAAAACATAACTTCACGAAGGCAGATTCTATGACAGCTTGTATTTACCCAAATGAAAACCCAGCCAGAATGCAGAAAAACATTATCTTTCACGATCTCAGTGCAATTCTTTCCAGACAAATGTTAGCTTAAAAGCTAATTAGAGTACCTTCCAACTCCTTTATAAAGTTTGTCTTAGAATGTATTCCTAAGTAGAAGAGAGTACTGCCTTATTCCGTTAAACAAGTGAAACTGAGTGCTTTAGTTAAACTATCTGTCAAAATCTTATGGATGATACGATCGTCATGCTCCACCCCCCTATAGGACATTCAACTCAACAAGTTTCAGATCAAGATATCTGAAACTACATATATGTCAACCTCAACCTATGACAAAGAGACTCATACTAGTCTCTGATTCTCCTCTGAACTCCGCCATGTGCTCATTCAAAGAGAATCAGAGCATCTTCAATTTAATCAATTATCCATCAAAGTGATTATTTAGACTCTAAATCTCATTGAGCACAAAAAAAAAAGCAATAACAAGAATTCACTCAACATGATAATTCTGTTTTTCTTACAGATTACAAGTATAACCTGAGATTGAAGGCGTCCACCAAAAATGTGTTGAATCAGGGTAGTCAGTTGAAGGTTAGAAGGGACGGCTCTTTCTCCACCAAATTCATCAAGGCAAACAGATTGCATTGTATCGATGGCAAACCTGCAAGAATATTAGAAACCTTTATCGTCGTAAATCATTAACTATATAGAGTCCTTCTGAACACAGTCAATGCGCAGTTAACTACAGAAAGTCAAGAGATAGCTGCAATAGCAAATAAACCTCATGAACTCATGAGCATCCTCTTGTCTTCCATAACTAAAATCGCCACCAATATTATGCAAGCCAGAAAGAATATGCATTGGGGAAAAGGCCTGTGAACTTTGCCTTACTCGTTCAAGATGAGCTTGAAACTCACATAGAAAGCACCAATCATTAAAACTGCCTGAAAAAGTACTAACAAATATAAGAATGAGGAAAACTCACAGAACCAATAAGAAGCAAAACGTCTTGTTAGCTACATTACATTCTTGGCGGTGGCCTTTTTCCAACAAATAGGCAACGAGTGGCTTTGTGAATGAAAGGCATTGGAGAACCACATTAGCAAAGCAGCTGCTCAGATTCACAACAAATATAATATTGTCACCGAATGTTCTTATGGCAATCAAATGATCACATAGAGTAAACCTTAGTTTTGATAAGAAAAAGGGACCAACCTATTTCCACTATTCAAGAGTCCGCAAGGAGCGAATCCCGGTTTGTCCCAATTAAAAAATTTAACAAATTCATCATACGGAAAAAGAACCTGAAAGGTGAAAAAGGGTCAAGCACTCAAATTTCAGTATGCCAGAAAACGCATAAGATTCAACAAGGTAAGCAAATTGCAATGTATTTTTCATCAAGGTATATAAAGAAAATTACACTTTGGGGATGCTTGATAGGCCTGGAACTGGAAGTGCCGGAAGCAGGTACCAGTGCTATCGAAGATAAATTTTTACCCCCGGCAACAGAAGCTTTAGACCCACGATTGGTTGCCCCGGTTTGAGTCGAATTATTTCCACTGGATAAATGAGCATCCTTGCACTTTGACTTATGCCCAGATTTCCAGTGTGACTGTTGGCATCTCTGGGAGCTGATAAACACATGCAAAAATCAACTTGTCAGACTAAAAGCCAATATAACACGCCAACTTCACGGGTCAATGTTTAAGTTGGGCCATCAAAATAGCAGAAATCAATAACAAGGAAATCCCTCTGAATTACTACGACGCCGGAAATCAGAATCCCGCGATCCCATTGGAAACAATAATAATAAGAATCCAATACAACGACCATATGTTCGACGCACCAATATCTTACGGCTTTGCAGCGCGAGCACTTTTTTGTGCCAGGGTTGCCGCAGACAACACAAACAGGATCGTCCTTGAAAGTGCCCGGCATTGGTATTCGATCAGTCGGTCGTTCCCCCTCGAAATTGGCGTCGACCTCAAAGTACTTCAAGGCCGTCCTCTTGACCAATGTATGCAATCCAACAGCTACAACAAAAGCCGAGAATATTAATTGCAGGAACCAATTCAGATCCCACGATACTCCAGAGACAAGCATCTACACCACTCCCGCGTGGATGATCGATGATATTCCTTCGATCCAACGGATGTTCATTGATTAAATTACATGCACAGCAACATGAGCTTCCCACAACAAAAATTAGGGTTTTTTTTTCTTTTTTTAATCCCTTGTGATGAGATCAGCCTTGAGGAGCCAGAGCTGCCACTATCTCCAAGGTTCTCTGCTCCTTCGTGACTTCACATATAAATAAAAAGGAATAGATAATTTCCTCGCGGTTTCTTGTTTTCCTTTTTCTCCCCAAATCAAAACACCGAGGAGGAGGAGGAGGAGGAGATCGATATTAACCAGAGGGTCAATCAAAAAGTGTTTTATTTATACATCTTTTACACACACGTCAAGTGCTTGCTTGTTTTTTACGTTTTAATTCGTCGTACATGAATAAACACAAAATCTGTATCACGTACTTACCTTATTTAAAATCGGATTTGCAAAGGATGATAATGATAATAAAAAAATTTTGGATTCCCCGAAGAAAAAAAGTTGTTTCGCTGTGAGGGAGGCTTATCGCGAGTACTGTTCAGTGCTGTGGAGCCTGGAGGGTTCTCTCTCGCATGTGAAGCTAACACGCGTGTCCGTCCATGGATCGAATCAACAAAGAGAAGAACGTGCAGATCGCTCCAATCATCTCTAGGACGCTCCACAGGCTTCTCTTTGTTTCCATACGATTCCCGGCATAACAAAATATGCGATAGATAGAGCAGTATCTTTTATTATCTTTCTTTTTTTCATCAAAATCTTTTATTATCTTTTAAATTAGGTTATGATGGATATTAATTTCATAGATCAGGTCTAGCCGTCTAGGTCATTTCAATTTTACTCAATTTGTTTAAGAGTTTGTTTCTCGTTGGTTTTTGAAGTCTAGATTTTATTTTAAAATATAGGTTTTAACTCAAAATTTAAATTTTATTTAAGTACAATTTTTTTTGAAAAATTATTTTTGGTTATAAAACTTCGGTTTGAAATTTAGGGTTTTTTTTACTTTTTCTCTTCTTTCTCTTTCTCTTCCTTCTTTCCTATTTTTCATTCTTTCTCTTTCATATCTACTTTTTGCCTCGGAATCTGTACAAGCTATTAACTCCCCAAACATAAATCACTTTTCAAAACCTCGGTTTTGCCTCGAAATCTGTAAAAGCTATTTTTAAAATCTATTTTCTAAAAACTAGATTCTGTCTCGAAATCTGTAAACACTATTATGAAAATCAGATCTAAACAAACCTTAAATCAGGTCTTCTGTGATCATAAAGTTATATATTTAGAGATGATAAAAAGAGAGATTGTGTACCGATTTATACTCCATAATCATGTTATATTCTTTTTTTTTATCTAATTGTTACATTCGGTAAAATTTAAAGTTTGATGATGATGTCGATGATATAAAATACTTTGGAATTTTATTATGTGATAGTTTTAAGGAAATTTTAAATTGGGAAATTAATATTTCAATCATTCGATTTTTATATCACTTATTATTCAATTTCTCAGCCATGATTCAATCCGATCCAGTTTCTAAACTTTTAACTAAGGAGTTTCTTTTTTAATTAACTTCTGTATTTTTATTATTTGTCACTTACACCTCATTCAGCCTGCATGGTAATAATGGGTAATAAAATTTTGGAATATTTGCAATCATATCCTAAATAGAAAAATTAATGAATAAAATATTCTAAATTTTTAAAAAATTACGATAAGGTCCCAGTAGTAGCCGTTGAGGTTGTCGTTAACAACTTCACCAGCCTTCGTTAACAACTTCAACATCTACTTCTTGGAGTTTATGGTAATTTTGTGAATCTTTGTAGCCTTTTGTTCATTAATTCTTCTATTTGGAACTTCATTGTAAATTTTCCTAAAATTTTTGTTAACTCAACTTCACACAACTAGCTGGGGAGGGAGGATGCGAAGGGACTGAGAAACAAAAGACATGTGAGGTCGTCAATAACGTGTTTGTTTGGGATCACCGTTTCCGAAACGGTACACGCAAGTTAAGATAAATCCATTTTGAAATCTGTAAAAACCATCCTGAAATTCATAAAAACCATCTTAAAATCTGTAAAATCATCTTAAAATTTATAAAATCACCTCAGAAGCTGTGAACTCTTTTCTTCCAACGGATTCTCAAACACACGCTTAATTCATAGGATGGTGGGTTCAATGAGAAGAAGGCGAATTTGGCCGCCATTGAAGAAGCTGCCCCACCCATCACTTACTCCTTTTCCCTCCCTCTTGTGTTGGTCTTTTCCTCATCCATAATTCCCACTCTCCAGCAATTCATATTCACGACATTCCCTGCTTTTCCTTTTCTTTTCAATTTTCTTCTCTTTTCTTTTTTCTCTTCACACCTGGTCCAGCTTCTCCCCTCCTCCTTCTCTGGTTGGTTACGTGGAGCTGAGTTTGTAAACAATTTTGGGGAGAATTACCCTCAGATCCTAAGTAAGAGAATAAAATACAAAATGGTCCCAAACATTAGCATTAAATACAAAATGGTACCAAAGATTTACAAAATTACAAAATGGTCCCAAGGCTGCTGAGGTTGTAAATGAAGGCTGCTGAGGTTGTTTGCAACCTCAGCAGCTATTCTTGAGACCTTATGGTAATTTTGTAAATCTTTGAAACCATTTTGTATTTAATGATAATATTTGGGACCATTTTATATTTAATTCTCTTACTTAGAACTTGAGGGTGATTCTGCCAAAATTTTATTACCAGTGCTTTCCACGTAGGGTGACTTACAATGAGGTGTAAGTGACAAGGATGAAAAATATAAAATGTAAAAACGATAAGGAACTGAAATCATAAGGTAATTAAAGTTTATAGACTAAATCACATCAAATCATTACTATGGATTCAGTTAAGTGAGACATGAGGTCGTTGGGGTTGCGATTCTACAAACAAAGAATAGTGGAGTTTATTGGGCCCAACATGTGGAATTGCAAAAGGATGGGCAATTAATAAATGAGTTATCACCGGGATTGCGATTCTATAAAGTAGTTCACCCCTCGTAACATAATAAATTAAGATTTGAATTAAGAATAGTGGAGTTTATTGGCCTAACATGTGGAATTGCAAAAGGATGGGCAATTAAGAAATGAGTTATCACAAGGATTTTAACAAAGTAGTTCACCCCTCGCAATATAATAAACCAAGATTTGAATTTTCTCTGAGAGAGATGCACACATTTAGTATCTAACAGCGTCTTGAGCATGAATATTTTCAGTAGAAACATACATGTATGTTGGCAATAAAAGAAATTAAAGAAGGAGACCAACGAGGTTGGGTCTAACAAATTGTACTAGTATCTTACAGCGTGGTTAAACAAAGTTTAAATCCTTACTGAAATAGTTGTTCACATCTAATAGATGAGTATTATTTAAACATAATTTTTACAGATTTTAATATGATTTTTATGAATTTCAACATAATTTTTATAGATTTTAAGATGATTTTATCTCGAGTTACATGTACAGTTGCGGGAAGCAATTCCCAAACAACCACTTTCTCTGTTTAGGGGCTTGTTTGGGAGTTAGGTTTGAAAACTAGGTTTCACAGATTCCGAAGCAAAACCTAGGTTTTGAAAAGTGATTTATATTTGGGAAGTTATAGCTTTTACGGATTCCGAACAAAAAAGTAAGAAAGAGTGGGTAGGAAAGAGGAAAGTAAGAAAGAGAAAGAGAGAAAAAGTAAGAAAGAGAAAAGAGAAAAAAGTAGTAAAAAGAAAGTATGAAAGAGAAAACCTAGGTTTCAAAAAATTGAAACCAAACGAAATCTTGAAGTTGGACCATACTCTTATCACATGCATCACATTCCCATAATCGTCTTGGTTTTCATAATAAATAATTATCATTCATTTGATCTACTTTAATTTTGTCTTGTTTTTTTTTTCTTTTTCAGCATCTCCTTATATAAATAATAGCTTGAAGTGCCTGGTTCTTATTCATTTATATAATATCATGAGATGCTTATTTGTCAAATAATTGATCGAAGAAGTAATACCTTTCTTGTAAGTTGAAACACTGATAATATTAAATATAGAAATGTTTCTCATTAGAGACAACTATGATCCTCTTGGGGTCTCTGTTATTGACTCCTGTTTCCGATTTTCTACATTTCATTCTCTCGATCTCCACTGCGCTTATTTTATTTTGTATATGATTTCTTTACGAATAAATCAAAATCATTTTACCGGAGATTTAGCTTCATCAGCTGATATATGCATTTAAAGAATGTGTATAATACCAATATTGAGATTGGCATAAATTGTAAATAACCTCGCGCCTTATATAATGAAGACTCAGTTTCGACCAAAAAAAATAATCAAGACTCAAGAGTTCTTGATCTACCTTTACCGTCCATATTTTTACAATAAAAAAAGTTAAAAAAATGAAAATTGTATTAGTTATAAAAGGGATACATATATGTTTCTAATACACAAAAATATATGTATTATGTAGAGTTTAATACATAGAAACTATTGATATTTGAATATTCATACCTTTCAGGTCAATTCAAATTTTCATAGACACTTTTTATGGATTTTTCCAATAACATTTTGAATGTGTATTTAATTAGTCTTTATTCAAACAGATAAATACATATAGTAAAACCAAATTAAAAATAAATAATTCACATTTTCATAGCAATTGATTTTCATGAGAACACATTATTTTATAATTAATTATAGGAGCTACTCAGTGGGTTGGTATTGGTTTTAAATAGAAGGCTTATATCAATTATATCTTTAATATTTATCATTTTTGCCAATGATTTACTTAGCCTCCGCTAAATGGTTGAGAAAATATAGAGGAAAAAATAGGTAAATAGTGAATGAATAAAATATCTTTAAATAGAAATCTTTTAGTATATAGCTGAATAATTAAAGTATTTTTAAAATGTATCAAGTATAATATCAAATTAAATATGAGAATAAAAAAATATATTAGTGTATTTTATTACATATATGTTTTCAAGTTATTATATTTCAGAACAAAATAGTTTAGATAAAAATATATCATATTTTTTAAAATTGTGGGATTTTAATAAGTAATTTGTGAAAGGGAAAACTTTTCCTCTTCAACTTTTCCTTTCTCCCACTTTTTCTCTTACATCCAAGTAGGTAGTTAATTTATGAAGTAACATATATTTTAATATTGTACATGGGTATTTTAAAGTGGTCATGTCATAACTACTAAAATTAAATGGTTTATCAAGATTTTTTTAATCTATCCAAATTAATTAAGTACTAATCGATCCTAAATATAAAACATTGTTTATAACATAAAACATTACAAACAGATTCTTATATTTAAAACTGTAGGAATTGAGCATCATTAAAAAAAGATAAAGGCTGCGTTTGGTATTCCGTTAGGAATGCCGTTTTGGCTCCCAAAATTCATTCTCACACAAGCCGAGACAAAATTCCTCTCATATAAAGTACATCGAAATCTGTGTCTGTTTTCTCAACGGGTTTCCAAACGAAGCTAAAGTCACACGTTGATAACCAATATGGTATTTAATTTTGACACAATTCATGGATATAGTATTCATTTGGGAGGACACATCTGGTTTTATTGCACTTGCACACATTTTATTTTTTGTCAAATCCCCTATTGAATCCTTGCTATTATAAATAGACCCCAGATCATGCGCCAACACCTTAATACTAGCCCGTCATAGTCCCTACCATTATTTCTGACTCTCTCTCTCTCTCTAAACTTTCACTCTTCTCCTTCCCTTTCTTCTTCAT
>JANTPZ010001285.1:0-26485 GCA_025593235.1 Vachellia pachyceras | reverse complement strand
GAAGATGGTAACAGATCAAAATCAGGCAAAATAATATAGCAGAATATACATGATATATATAACGATCGAGTACTGGTGTTTTATTTTTTTACGAGTGAGGTTATTATTACTTAATGTGTTGAGAAAGAAGCCAAAGCCGAAATGGGAGTTCATGTTCCTCTCTGGCAACTGATACTGATCCATATTGATCCTCCATGAGGGCTGCCTAGCTGCTGCCATCATCCCGTTCTGCAGTTTTGATAAGGCTGGAGAAAGAAGCTCTGTTCTGTAATCGAACGACTCATTTCCAACATCATCCTCCATTTTTGCTCTATATCTGATCTCTTCTTCTTCTGCTCTAACCATATGTGCTATATCTGCTAATATACACACACACACACACACATACACGCGCTTATGGGGTTTATTATTATTATAATGTGGTTTGGGTGAAAAGTATAAGCTGAGATAATATAGGAGCTCATGCTATAAAAAGGCATGGAGAATGCATGAAATCCCCAGTCTTCTTGCTTCGCAATGACTTCTCACAAGTTGACCTCATCAGTTTTATTTTTTATTCTTATTTTTGAGGGTTTGTGTAGTATGAATGGAATATTTTCTCATTGGGAATATGTGTGCATGGTGTTCTATACACATTTGAAGCTTTAGTTTTAATATGCTATCATCGGTTTATGTCATGACGTGGGAAGATTTCTCACCTTCTCAGCATCTTTCCGATGAATGGTAAAAAGGTCAATTCACAAGTTGTTCTTTATTAATAGTAGGTTTGTATCGAATATTTCTCAACATCATCATGCACATTGCGCAAACGATATGACATGCATCTGCCAACATTTAAAAGCTGCGCGTAAGAATAAACAGCTGATCAACCGGTAGGATTACTTCTTCAATACATTGAAGTTCGAAGTCCGAGCTTGTTTATATGTGATTTTGAAAATAACTTTTACAAATTACGAGGTAAAACCTAGGTTTTAGAGAATAGATTTTGGAAAATAGCTTTTACAAATTCCGAGACAAAACTTAAGTTTTGAAAAGTGATTTATGTTTGTGAAGTTATTAGCTTTTACGGATTCCGAGGCAAAAAAGTGGGTAGGAAAGAGGAAAGAGAAAGAAAGAAAGAAAAAGTAGGAAAGATGAAAGAGGAAAAAGTAGAAAAAAGAAAACTTAGGTTTTGTAATCAAAATAGCTTTTGGGAAAAAAAATTTTGCTTGGACAAAATCTTGGTTTTAAAACCAAATCTAGGTTCTAGAATTGGTTTCCAAACAAACCCTGAAAGAGATATCTACATTTAGTACTTGATAAAATCTCGAATAAAATTGCCTCCAATGAAAATAATTATATGAGATAAATAAATCAAACTCCTCTAACAAATTCATAATTTCTAGAATATAAAATTGTGTAAAATAAAGTAATCTGAAAAAAAAAACACTAAGATTTGCTTAAATCAGTGGAAGATATTTAATTATCTATTTTGGTATTGAAAATTTAGTTACAAACTGTGAGGGACAATGTTCTAAAAATTGTTTAACCACTCCATTATCCCTAATATTTGTTTGTATTGATTTAAGGCACTAATCATGATGGTACAATTCTTCATCATCACCATTGAATTATAAGTATTACAAGCAACAAAATCACACAAACCAGAGACCCAAGCAAAGCAAAACTATATATATACCACCTCCACACTACCAAAAAAATATCATTTAAAGGCGGAAAAATCCATAAAAAAATTTCTATTTAATGATGGAAAATATTAGCGACGGTTTCCGTCACTAAATGACATTTTTCTTGTAGTTATCCGTTATTTAATGTAAAAATTAGTTGATTTTTTTTGAAGAGATTAAAGAAGTTAATCAACTGATATATTTATTATTTTTTTTTGAGATTAACTTGTCTCACTTATGAATTGAGATATAATCTAATGACATACGCAAATATTTCAGAATATATGTTATAATTAAGTAATTATTTATTTTTTGAATTCCTTAAAAAAGTAAATTGCCTTTTACGTTAAGAAACATGCTATTGTTAAAACAATGCATTACCCAAATTTCCCATGCCCCTTCCTCAATGCTAAACAACCCCCCAAATTTTGAACTTAACCAACGTCAAGTATGTTGATTTTTTCACATTCGCCTAATATTCTAATTTATCGATAATTTTTCTTTAATTTTAAGGTTAACATCATTGTTTATCTTTATAATTTGATTGAATTTAAGTTTTGATTACTTTAATAATAAATCATTTGGTTTTGATATCAACAAATTTGTAAGATTTTGATTTAATGAATGGTCTATATACTTTAAATAAGTTTCAATTTTGATATCTCTATGTATAAAACTAGAAAAACTAAAAACTAACAATTTGAAAATATTTGCAACTAAACCAAATTTGATCAAATCTTAAAATATTGACACTTAATTTTACCTTTCTAGCACTTAGTGTAGGGGTATAATCTAAATTAGATTATACTACATCTGACCTTTGATATAAAAGAAATTATACTTTTTAGATAGATTAAAAAAGTTAAATATTTTATGTTTATAATTTTTCTTTAAATTAATTTTCTTAACTTATAAAGAAATTTTAAGTAATGAATTTGATTAAAGTACCTTGAAAATAGGAAATGATAGAATGGTAATTCTAATCTAAAAAGTCTAAGAATGTGTACTAGTTACAATGAAATGACAAAAAATATCCTTAAACAATTTTTTTTAAAAAAAACATTTTTTAAAGAATATCCTTAAGTTCATACTGTTAATGTTACCCTTTAAATAAAAATAAAACGTTCGGTCATAAATTGGTTTGTTCCCCTCGAAAAATACTGCCAACACATCACTCTCTTCAAGGTTCCTGTCTACTGAGAACGAAAGCAGACCAGAAGAATCGAATGCACCATCATCTTCAAGCATCAAGTTCTCTTTGAGCTGAATCCGCTTGCGGAACCATTGTTTCAGACGAATCACAGACCTCAACAATCCCTGGTTTACTCTCCTTGCTACAGCTTGCGGGAGAAGATCTTCGTCTTCCTCGAGAGGTCTTAGGGTTTTTGTTCTCGAGCTCAACCATGGTAATTCTTTTTGTAATTGACGATAAAGCTCGAAATCTCCCATTTCTTGTTTGCATGTTTGTTCTTGTTAGTCATATGACGGGATTCCCGTTCGTTTCCGTCACGTGCCTCTCATTTTGAATTTTTTTTTACTGATATAAAAGTAAACTTTTCATTCTTAATTTTCTGGTTAAGTTCGGAGATTCGAGAATTTATATGTAGGCAATCGAATTTTTATTTATCTAATCTCCCTCCTTTCAAGTTTTGCCTCTTTGTGGTGAAGTAGCTTCATCCAATGACAATTGAAGCAAAACTTTTTCTCTAAATTTTTTGGATGAGATCCAAGATTGAGGAAGTCATAGAATCATTAAAATTTTGTGGTGCATATATAATGGTTCGCCTCCCTGTGCCCGACAATTTCACGAATCCAGTTCGCTTTCATCAACTTTCTAATATGAAGTTGCATCTTTTACTGACCTCTGAAGTAAATTTTTCTCTGAATTTATCAAGTTTCAAGGCTAGGACTATTTTCAGTATCACCAAAATTCAGCACACTGAATATGGTTTTACCTTTTTCCGTGGTTAGAAGGGTGCGATGCTTATGTATGCTGAAACACATCATGATGATGCTTTTATCTCATTTCATCAGTTTTCTTGTAGTCTAGTTTTGTCAAAAAACTTCGTTACTGATTACTTGTTCTACTTTTGACAGCACAAACTGGGAAGAGGACACCGTGATAAACTCCAGCAGTTCATGACCATAACTGGAGCTAGTTAATAAATCACCTATGACTTTTGACTGAATGTGGTTCGCGTGAAATTAATACCTTTGAGTCTCCTAATTCATTGCATATCGTTTGTGTTTGTGTGTGTGTGTGCACGCTTTTTTTTTTTTTTTTTAATTTTGGGGGTGGGGGGTTCTGGGTTGATTGCACAAAAAAAAAATGGGGATATATAATTTCTGTTCTGTGGACTTGAAAATTACAAATTTATTAATTTGATTTCTTCATATGATGGTGTCAGGGATGTGCATACTTTTAATAAAAAATTGTGTGGACACTGTAGAATTTTCATGTACAATGGGGTTAATAATTTAGTTACTATCTGGTGCTAAAACTAAGGTATATAAAATTAGTTGGCTGGATTCCCATCCTATGGATATTCAGAAAAATTGCCTGCATCACATATCTTTTACTCTTTTCATCATTAAAAGAAATCTAATTATGCATTTCTAGTGAGAAAGTGGCTCTTCAGGCGTTGAAGGCTAGTGACTGGCATCTTGAAGGAGCATTTGATGTGTTCTACAGCCAACCCCAGCTTAAAACAGTAGCTGATTCCAGACACTTGGAGAAGCTTTACAATAGATATAAAGGTTAGCAATGAAGCAACAGGCTAAAGATACTAAAAGCTTGAAACTGATATAGCAAACCTGTTGGTGAAACACTTTAATTTCAGCCGCAAATTGAGTGTAAAAATCTTGTGCTATGTTTAGTGTCTTTGTTTTAAAATTTAGTGGCCATAAAGTACTTGTGTCATAGGATTTATTCGCTTCTCTTATCTATACTTTGTCTAGTACCATGTTTGCTGTTTTCTACTTTAACTAGACACGTTTTCTCATGTATTGCTTGGGGTTTAAAAATTATTTTTGGATTGTGAATGGTATAACTTGATATAGTTTTCTTATGTGTGTTGATATATTGATTCTGAATATGTTGTTTCCTCTTTCCATGTATTTATTTACAACTTATAGCCTCATACAATCTTGACACTCAATTGATTTGTTAAAAGGAAGAGAAAATTTAAATATTATCTATATTTTTATGCTCTGGTTGTTTGTTGTGGAAAACGTGTGGCTTCCCAAGGTTGTATTCTGTTGCATAGGAATAGCCTTTGGCTGGAATATGTATTTATGTTGTTTTAAGGGGTAATGGCGTTTAGTGTAACATCCTGAGGTATTGTCCCTGTTTAGCCGCCTGTGAGCACAGGTGATCCCATAGTTGCTCAAAAGGCGCCTTGGATGTCAAAGGTCACACCCTGACTACATATATGGCCTTTACTTTGGACGGATCTAACCGATGTGGGACTTTGAGCGCACTCTACCTACTGCGTCTCCCTTCTCCTTTCACCCACTCCGGGGTCCCTCAGGGTGTTAGGTCCCTAGCAGCGCTTGGTGTGACACTAAGGGGTGACCACGAGGATGTAAGCCCTGTTCTGTTAGTCCATAGAGGACCTTGTGAATAACTGTGTCATTGGCCATTAACTTCGGCGGGAATCTTAAGGATCCACACATGTCTCAGCCCTCCACCCAAATGAATGGATAGATTCCCAAAGTCCAAAGCTACCCGTATCCGGGCCTGCATCTTTGCAGAAGTGAGCCCAGGGACTTTCCTGAACTCAACCCAGAAATAGAGTCATTGGGTATGCGAGCCTAGAAACAGTGTCACACCAAGCGTTGCTAGGGACCTAACACCCTAAGGGACCCCGGAGTGAGTGAAGGGGGAAGGGAGCAGGGTGCGCTCAAAGTCCCACATCAGTTAGACCCGTCCAAAGTGAAGGCCATATATGTAGTCAAGGTGTGACCTTTGACATCCGAGGCGCCTTTTGGGTAACTATGGGATCCCAAGAGGGCAAAACCCTGTACTCACGGGCGGCTAAACAGGGACAATACCTCAGGATGTTACATAATGGTATCAGAGCCGAGGACGGCTCTTTCCGTTGGTGGGGAGAGTGTCGCACCAAGCGCTGCTAGGGACCTAACACCTTGAGGGACCCCGGAGTGGGTGAAGGGAGACGCAATAGGCAGGGTGCGTTCAAAGTCCCACATCGGTTAGACCCGTCCAAAGTGAAGGCCATATATGTAGTCAGAATGTGGCCTTTGACATCCGGAGGCGCTTTTTGGGTAACTATGGGATCCCAAGAGGGCAAATCCCTGTGCTCACAGGCGGCTAAACAGGGACAATATCTCAGGATGTTACATTTAGCATGCCTATCCCTAATTCATTCCCTTTTGTTTGCTTTGGTTGTACTCCCTCCGGTTTATTATAAGGCACTTCTAACCACCTTATCACTTATCAAAACCAAAGATAGGTGGTTATATCATTAACGAAAATGAAATAAATTTCAAAGTGTGCACATATTTATATGGAAAATGTTCAAATTTGCATTTCATTCTCTTTCATAGTTAATGACTTTATATAGGGGAAATATGGGAAAATTTTAATTAATGCCCCATCTAGTGACTTATAATAAGGACCACACATCCCTTCTAGAAGGTGCCTCATAATAAGGACAGGAGGGAGCATTTATTCTAGAGAAGATATCAGACGAAATTTTATTTAGTCTTCTTTTGATGCAAGACTTGCTTTCTGCGTTCAACAGTTTTCGTGAACTTCAAATCTTGATATTCTGAATCTCAATATGCATTGTTTGTTCTAATTGGGCAGTGAAAGGAACCGGCCCATTGTTTGAATGAGGTTAAATGATGTGAAAACCTGTGCTTTTGGACTCATAAAAATTTCATAAAAACTTGGATCCAGTGCCATTATGTGCAGTCATTTACTTAGTTTTCCATTGTTGATGTGTGGCTTTGGCTTATGCAAACATGGTACACAGTGTCTATTAATTTTTTGTGTACTAATTTCCTTGCAGATCCATATGTTGACATGATATTGGCTGATGGTATCACTCTTCTTTGCAACGATCTCCAGGTTGCTATTTCAAAATGCAATCTTTTTTTAATCTTTGATTTCTGTGAACTTTTCATTTAATTGGAACTGGCTGATTAATTATATGTATCATACACAATGCACACCATCTGGGCGTTTTGACACTTTTTTAATTATTTTTATTCATTTTAAAGGTTAATAAAATCATTTTCATTTGTACTATGATATTTATTTTTAATTTTTTGTTTGTGCAGGTGGATCCTCAAGATATAGTGATGGTATGACTTTGCTATTCCCCTTGGATTATGCATAGTATCTTAGGTTTATTTATTTTCTCCTTTAATTTAATTTATGAAGTATAACTTTGGAAAGGCAGTATTGTTTAAACGGCGATCAACAAAGGTAATAATACGTAATTACTTAAAATTCAATATTGTATTGAAGAATTAGATATACATGAGTAATGAATTGCGCATTCATAAACTCTGATTTTGCTGTCCTACAGTTTTATGATTCCTAAATGATATTTAAAGTAGCAAAGATAACATCATTGTTTCATGTAAACAGTCATGATAATGTTCTCACTTATACATGTTGATGCTTTATGAATTTAGATTTTCACTGGTAGATAGTCGCAATTCTAAATGAATTTTTCACATAAAATATTAAAATGTACATCTCTGTTTAAAGTTTATGGATGCCAGAATGCTTTTGGTAACTTGGGATATTGACATCCTCGCAGTTAGTTCTTTCATGGCATATGAAGGCTGGCACAATGTGTGAATTTTCCAAGCAGGAGTTTATTGGTGGTTTACAATCTTTAGGGTAAATTTTTCTATGATTTGGTTAAAATAAGTCTGTTTCTTGCTCTTCAGTGTCTGATACGCAATTGATATCTGTCTAAAATATTTCAGGATAGATTCCTTAGAGAAGTTTCGTGAAAGGATACTGTATATGCGCTCTGAGCTGAAGGATGAACGTATGTATGATTGTACAAATACACAGTTCATAGATTCAAAATCCAAACTAGCTATACTTGTTATATTTCATCTCTCATTAGATATGATCTTCTATGACTATTAAAGAAGTTCGCTGAAATATATCCACATTTTTGGATTGTTCAGAGAAGTTCCGTGAGATATATAACTTTGCTTTTGGCTGGGCAAAAGAGAAGGTATGCTATGCTTCCACTGTTTCCTTAACATCATTTTGTGCTGGATTAATATCTGATGAATGTTCTCAATCTTGTTCTTCTTAGTTCTGAGTTTCATTATTTCTTTTTTAGCCTACTCAGTTTTTTATGCTTATTTCTTCTTTATTTGCTGGATTTTTCTGTGTTTATACTATTTTGAGCTCTGCCTTTTTTCGATCACTGGGATTATAATTAGTTATTATCATCCTACCAGTATGCTGAACCTTCTTTACAAGTGATGATGACCTTCCGAATTCTTGTAGGTATGTGGGATCTTCTTGCTATTCTGGAGTTGCTTCATGTCCTTCTCTATTGCTCAAAACTCAATTAAATTATTGTAGTATACATGATGGTTGATGAATTGTGATTTCTCTTTTGTATGAACATGTTTTCTGTGTTTGATGTCATAATCTTTCAAGTCTTATGTTCGTGAAAATAACTTGCTATGATTTAGTGTCTTAATGACGCCATGAAAATGTCAAAGTGGTGATATACTTAGCATTACAAATTTGATTTCTTATTTCAGGGTCAGAAATCTCTGGCTTTGGATACAGCTATTGGAATGTGGCAGCTACTATTTGCGGAAAAGCAGTGGCCGTTGGTTGATCACTGGTGCCAGTTCTTACAGGTAATTTACTAATTATTATACTGATACACCTTTTTAACTTTTGCTTCTGTTGAGGGTTGTACTTTGGTCTTTGTTGAAACTTTTTTCCCTTTTGTGTGTGACTTACTCAGGCCTGCCATAACAAAGCAATCTCTAGGGACACATGGTCTCAACTGTTGGAGTTTGCTAAGGTAAGCTTTTAAGGCATGAGAGGACAGCTCGGCTGGAATTTGCTTTGTTGAAAGTAAAGAGAAAGAGATCTTGTATTCTTTTTTGTTGTCCTCTTTGATGCCTATGTTTGACCACCTTGCTAACGGTGGCCATCATTGGTGTGGTGGAATCTGAATGGTTAGGATTTTCTTAGATTTCCCTTCCACTCGTAAAGGAAACCAAAGCATAAATTCCTGTTGATATTCCTTTTTTGGGGTTTTTAATGATGGGCCTCCGGCCCTATGAAATGGAATATGGGAATAGGGACAATGCTGAGGGGATCACAAATGGAGCTGAAGTATTCTTGCTGGCCCTTCTTTATGTCCTTCTTTGGGACAAAACATGAGTTTAGTATCTTATACTCCTTTGATTCTTAATGTAAGACCTAATGAACCAATTTGATTATATTAAGGAAGTTAGTAAAGTTTATTAATGACATGTTTTTCTAAAATACCCTTATCATCTTCCTCAATTCTCTCTCTCTCCCCCCCTCTCCTAGTTGAAAGTGTTGAGGGAATATCAATAGAGCTAATTTGGGAAAGAAACTGATAAATATGTGAAAAAGGTCATTATCAACTTCCCAATTAGGTTCTACATTGAGGACTGGATGAGTATTTATTTTGTTTAGTTTATGTGAAACATGAAATTTTGGGATTTTTTAGAGCTCAACATGATTTTTCCTTTTCCCCAAATATTTGGATTTTTATCTATGGATCTGATGGCAAAACGAAAGAACTTAATCTGAGGTTCTGTGCTTTTTTGGTGGTTGCTTTTATGTAGTATTGAAACCATACATTTTTTAATGCTCTATTATGCAGATTGTGGACCCAAATTTATCCAATTATGATGCTGAAGGTGCCTGGCCGTATCTTATTGATGATTTTGTTGAGTATCTGCACGAAAATGGCATCATCCAGAAGGGTGAGGCTGCTGATAGTAGTCTAAAACTATGATTCATTTTCTGAGGTGTCCATTGAAGGGTTTATTCATATGCTCTGGCTTCTGGGTGTGATTGAGTTGTAAAATCCTGTGGTTGGACATCTACTTGTCATTAAGGAATCCAGTGGGGGAAAGGGGGGTTGTGGCATATCTAGCTTGAATTCATTGTTGCTGACAATCAGTAATAACATCATTTTCTTCAGATTGATTGATATAATTTTGTGAATTTTCTGGGAAAATATCTTGTCAAGCCCTGCAAGACACAACCGATGTTTTTGGAATTTGTTTTCATCCTCTTCATTTTAATTAATCTTTCTAGGTTGATGTCTTGTTCATTTTCATCCTTTTCATTAGGATGAACTGAACTTTCCTCCCCATTGGGTTGTGTTGTCTATTGCCCGTTTCATATGATGGAAGTAGAAGTGAGGGTGAAAGTCATTTCATTCGTTTGGTGAATCATTTAGGCTAAATTATATAAAATTCTCTTAAATTTTGAGTGAATTGCATGTAACTGATTAATATTTTAAAATTTTAAATTTACCTATTAACCTTTTTTCAATCATAAATGTCCTGCTGTTAACTTACCGTTGAAATTGTTACGCAACAAAAAACATTTTATATGCCATCCCATGCAAAGTTATTAATAATTTTATAGAAACTTCCTAAACTTTGATCAGTTATAGATAACTTCTGACATTCCAAAATTTAAATTTAACCTCTTAAAATTTTGCCTTTTAATATTCTTTTGTTCTATCATCGTAATAAATTCATTACGATATTTAGTATCATTTATCAATTAAAATAGTCTTTTAAATAGCCTTTTTGTATGGTGAAAAGTAGAACGATATTCAAAGAAATATAGGTTCATAAATATGCTTACCATCATTTATCAATTGAAACAGTAATTTGTCAATGTATTACTATCTACATTGAAGGGCCATCTACAGTCTTCTGTGATCCTGAATAATGAAAAGCACAATCATGTCATGGATTGGATGCTACACATCAACATATCAAATTAGAATGTATCAAAAAAAAAAACATATCAAATTAGTACAAGTGCCAGTAATAGGCAATGTAGTCAAAGAGAGACCTGTTGTTGCATGGACAACTGTCATCAAACCTTCAACTATACCAAACTCCTCATGAACTACCTGAAAATATAAAATTTAAGAAAATCAGATGCTATAAGCTTTTCACCCAAGCTACCAATATGAAGAAAAATAGAATGACTCCAAAGATTCTTTTTCTTAAAAGGTCATTGAAGTGCCCTAAGACGTTTGAAACTTCAGATTCACCCTAACTGGTTTCCATGCCTGCTAACTGAAATCATGGTAAACTTGCGCCATAAAAAACATAAACATTTTCATAAGAAATAATTTGATAATAATTAAAGCTTGACAACACAGGATGCAAACCTTGGCAAGTGGGGCGAGACAAGTTGTAGTACAGCTAGCATTGGAAACTGTATCCATGTTAGGCTTGTATGTCTTCTCCTCATTCACTCCAACCACAAACATTGGGGCGTCTGCGGATGGAGCTGAGATTACTACTTTATTGGCATCAGCCCATAAAATAATATAATAGAATAATCAAATTAATACATGAAGAGAAAGTATACAAACGGAAAGAGAAAGAGAGACAGAAGGGGGAAGGAGAGAACTAGTAAAAGAAAAGTATTTAACATAGCAACCTTCAAATGTGCTGAGGCTTTCACTGTAGTTGTAAAAACTCCAGAAGACTCAACAACAAAGTCAGTCTCATATTCACCCCATGGAATCTCTGCAGGGTCTCTGTATACAAGTGCAAGTTTGTTAAGTCAAGTTTTAGAACGCATTGACATCTATACTAACATAGTAAAATACTAGTGATGAACACGTTTAGAAACATCCATTCCAAAAATGAAGGCTCAACGTACCTTTTCATTTTATCTTCTTGCCATTAATCTCCAAAGTGGAATCATCACAAACCTTAATGGACTCCTTGAATGGCCCATGAGTAGAATCATAATTAAACATATACGCCTGGAAGAGAGAGAAGTTACAGATGATAAAGCAAAACTGGATGCAGAAAGGTAGGAAATGAAGATAATGCAACAAAGATGAATGCAGAAAAGGAAACAGAATCATTGCCCTATGAGAATCTTAGTGTCATTTGAATTTTGGTCATCCAAAAGGTTTAATTTACATGTAAACATCTGGTCATCCAAAAGGTTTAATCTGCATGAAAACATCTGATTGCAAAATAGTAAAAATACTATATGTAACCACTTTTAAATACAGAATTCTCATTTTTATTAGACGTTTGAACCTTTATCATCCAAAGAAAAAGAAGCAATAAACACTACATGGAAAAATCTCACTGAAAAATTATAGCAAGGACTACTTATTGATCATCATGAATGATAGAGAGACAGTTAGACAGATATGAGCAGAATAGAGATCAGAAAGATAAAAGGATGAGATAGAGTTACAGTAGAGTTCTTTGGTTTAAGGTTAAAAACATTGCAGACATGATGAGAAAAGGAAAACAAAAACAAGTAAATAACATCAGAAACCCAAAAAAGCACGAGTATCCATGTGCACATGCTGAAAATATAAATGATGCAGTACTTATAATTATCTTTGTTTTAACATATCTTAATAATTATGATAACTCTGCTTTAGTTATGCTGAAAGTGCTAAATTTCTCTAATCAATCAACTAAAGGAACAATATTATCCAAATTGAAACAAGAACTGTGCTTTTGTGGGGGAAACCCTAAGCAATCCAATAGTGAAACTGTGCCTACTAAGTTGAATGAAGACACAAATAAATATCAATATAAAACCTTAAGAATGAAAAGAAGTAGGAGTAGAAGAACTTAGTTTACCATTTTATTAGGTAATGAAGCATTTGAAACAGCGATGCCTTTGCCCTTCAAACTCATTAAAGAAGAAAATGGAGCACTATTTGCACCTGGTCAAGTCACAATAATTTTTAGGGTCAGATCTTTGTTTTGGTCCAGTTACTTTTCTTGTACTTGAAACAGCTGGCCCCTTGCCTGCATTATTCTTTAATAGGAGCCTTCCTTTCTGTCTTTTGCGAAGCTTAGAACTGATTTAACAACACAGTTATATATGCGTATAGTAATGTTAATATTATATTAATTAAGAGTAAACTTAAAATCTGAGTCCTGAATTTTATGACTATTTATCCTTAGTACCAAAGATTAGCAAGTGAGTGAGTTATTTTCTACGAACAGCAAACTCGTAAATGTGATGAATTTACTGTGTTTCAAGACTAACTAGTGCCAATGAGTTCTTCCATAAGTGAGAAGTCACTGTTTCGATCTCACTTATAACATCCGGCCATTAGTTTAGAAAAAAAATATGATTACTAAAGCTATATATAGGTCTGAAATTAATTATCCTATAAATTACTGAAGTTTAGTCACATTATGATATGAATTACATGACAAATAAATTTTTGAACTTATTAATTCTCCTTCATGGCTAGACCTGATGGGGTATATACTGGGGCCAGTTGCTGCGCTTAGTTGGCCACTTCCTCATTATTCTGTTTGACATCGGTATTAGCGATGAGTCTAAAGCGTATAACATATACCCAGAAAAAAAAAATAAATGTGACACTTAGAACCAGAACCAAACATTATGGGGTCGGATCCGGATGTAGTTGCAGCAAAGCTCCGATCAACTAGGTGGGCAACAAAAAAAAGAGAGAGAATCAAACATTATGACTTGCCTGCTTTGGCTTGTCAACCTCTTCCCCCAATGACTTCTGCAAAACTTCCCTATATTTTCCCATACATCATTGAATAATTCATTATAAGGGTTATGTTTTTTATCAAAATACTTTTGGAATTAATAAAGTTGTTGAACAGTACAGAAACTAATAATTTCTATATATTAATTGATCAAGAACAGGTTAAAAGTAGAATGTGTAAAGCAAAACTCCCACAATACATCAACTCAATTTAGTTGCTGTTAGCCTGTTACTTTAACTTGTAAGCATTTCAAATCTAGAAAGAAGATAAAGTACAAATGGTAAATAATAGAATTAGAAGCCATATATGTATGAATAGGGATTGATAAATGAGAGAAATCAAAATAATGGGAGAAAACCAATTAGGAAACATATGAATGATGATATATCAATATTCAAAGCGGAGGTGTAGACAGACAGATAGAGGAGTACCTGAGAACCAAAAGCTTATCATCTTTGTCTTCCTTTAGGGGTTCTTGTACCATTTTACTACCAATTTGAGCATCACAAGTAGGATCTCCTCCACGGTGTTCCATTCCACTCTTATCAAACTCATCCCTCATTTCGAGCTGACATTATTTAAGGAAAAAAATAAGTGACACTTTTTTATGATTCCAGTCTCGATAGTCTCATAGAAGTGAAGCTTATACATTTAAAAGACTTTTCCACCTTATAGGCTAATCCTTTGGGATAGCCTTTTCTTTTAGACTTGTGTTGATAACATTGAAGAAGCTGATATTCATGGAGAGGGTTACCCTTGAAGGATGTTATGAGGTCCATTTTGAGGAGCCTCACCATCAGAAACAGTAATGAATGACGATGGACACAAGTTTCAAGCCTTAACACATTACTAATAGCAATACGATAAAACAGGCAAAAGTACTGTGTGTGTATTACATTTTACTGGTTTATTAATTATTGATTGATTCGCAAACATTAACTAACAATATTGTTGATTATTCGATGTTTCCTTAGATCACCATACTTAAAAAAGTATAAACTAGTTAAACTCCTATCTAGTATTCCATATCATCAGTGTTAAACAATAGCATCGATCAATGCTCTATTCTACTATATCCCATCCATATTTTTCTAATTATCTCCAAACTCTAGAAGGCAACGGATGATTGAAATAAAAGATTAAATGCATTCAGAACATATTAGGTCATGGGAAAACACTAGCATTTATGAATACATAGAGCATTTGGAACCTATTCTAATACAATAGACAAATTTTTCTCACATATTTACTCCATATAGTGCAAAATTGCTTAAAATAAATTAATTCAAACACACACCAAGTTCTAGAATTAGGTGTAGGAGGGGACCAACGGGAATTTAGTCTAGCGGAAGGAACTAGCTCCTTGCAATATAATAAACCAAGTTTCAAATTTTTATTTGAAGATGTGCTCACATTTATTATTTAACAGTGACATGAATAAGATTGACTTTCATAAGAGAATACATGTAGCGAGGGAGATTAAGAAATTTCTAGCATTGGCAAATTGAAAAAAAAATAGCAATAACTCACTCTACCCTCTTCTGCTTCAGGACTACTTGTGCACTTCCGTTTTCTTTTGTACACATGAACCCCACATGTAGACAATTCCATTATATCCCCTCAAAAATTCTGGGTAACATGTTAAACAATCAAACCAGAAAATCACCTATAATCAAAACCTGAGTCAAATACAGTAACGTCATTATAAATAATAATCTTAATATGGGCTCAATCTTTTGAGAGAAGAAACCAAATTTACAATGAAAGGATTGAGGAATATCAAAGAGTTGTTCAATTGCTGAAGCAGTAAGCCATTAATATCCCACATTCACATATTTTAAGTAATAACATGTCGGGATCACACACACACACACCCCCCTAAAAGTATTTGTAAGCTTCTTTCACTGTAAAGGTTAAAGCATGATGAACCGCTTGAGAACGTAAGATTGAGACATTATATTGGATGAAAATTTACAAATAAGCCTTGTCATGATATAGTTATATAACGTTGGCCAAACAAAAAAAAGATATAGTTATATAATGAAGTATATGCCAAGGTACTCAAAAACCAGACCATTATATGAATTAGTCGAGATAATGGTTCAGAAGTCAATGATTTAAATCAAAAAAGCATTAACTCACAAGTAAATAAAATAATCATATATAAGCTACATATGATTCAATAAAAAAGAGTTAATAAAGCCCAAATATGATGGATTTTCTTTTTTTCTTTTTTTAATTAAACTAAAAATGATGTCGTTTTAGTCTCAATAATTGAAGGAAAAAATAGAATTCAAGTCAATCAAACTGCTAGTCTAAAACTCTTGATTGGACCGACTAAGACTGGTTCTCCAATTTATTGATCTGACCTGCCAAACCTGGTTGGATTTTCATATCATGGCCTTACATATACATTAGAGGCAACGAATACACATGTAAGAGTAGTGGTAGACAACGGCTAGAACAACAATAATTGCAATCGTCATAAGAGTTGCATGAATCTAAATCAATGAAATATGTTCATTTATAAGAGTTCCAAGTCTAAGGAACCTAGGAAATTGTGAGTCTCTTTGCTGGACTCTGCTAAGTAATGGAAGAAACTTAAATAAATTTTAGTTTGAATTGTTAGATCTAACGTTTTCATTGATTTAGACTCAACCCGAATCCAAATCAAACACTTTTTTCCTTTGAGTAAAATTGGATTCAGGAGAATGGATTTGTGAAGCAAAATCCCATCCTCTCTGGGATGAACAGAAAATTTCCTCTTGATGCGGAAATATATAACAAACACTGGAGCTGAAAGAGAACTCTGTGAAGCAAACATATTTGATGAGAGAAGACCATGATATGAAACAAAAACTCATTAGAATACCTGCTAATAGTTCAAGCAAACAATAATGAGCGAAATAACATTCAATGAAAGCTCAGAAATCGACCTATATCAGAAGTGACCCAGAAGAAACAATACCCTAACTTCTGCTACGGGAGCTAAAACCAACCAATTAATGAAACACAGAATTCTAAAAACTCATTTACATCGAAGTTCATGAAATTAAACAAAAAAAAACAACAGACATCATCATACATAAAGAAATCAGAAGTGACCCAGAAGAAAAGACTGGAACTTGTGATAGAGATAGCGAGAAGAACAGAAGATAAAGAGAGAGAGACTAGGTATATATATATATATACATGGAGAGAGTGAGCGTTTTGAGTGTGGCAGGGAACGGCTGTAAAGATGTCCGAGAGAGAGGAGTTTGGGTTTTTACAAGGAACAAGCAGTGAGAGGAGTTTCGATGTTACAAATGGTTTGATTCTTCCTTGCTGCAATCGTGTCGTTCAAACTTGGAGGGAAAACGTTAAACCTAAATAATAATAAAGATGATGATGCTTTTACTATTCAATAACTTGACACTCAAAATTAATGCCGCCTTCAACTTCAATGTATTGAATATTATTGACCCTGTCTTGTTAGTTTCTCCACATTTATTTACTCTCATAAATTACATCAGTGCTAAATTAATTTGAGTCTAACACCTTCTTCTTCTTACATTGACCTAATAAAAATATAAGAAAATCAGGGTTTTTTTTTCAAATATACTGTTTTTATCCACAATATATATATATATATATATATAAATCACTTAGAGAATAATTAATATTTAATTCTTCTCTGTAATTAATGCTAAAATGTGATTTTTCATACTTTTTCTCCTCCTTTAAAGCCCCATTTAATAATGGTAAAATTCAAAATTTTCCTAACTTCTACAAATTCAATGAGTTAATTATCATTTTTTTCTAGTGAATTAGTTACAGTGAATTATATTATAGAACGAATGAAGTAAACTTATTTATAAAGAGTGTAAGTGTGAAAGAGAATAAATAGAAAAAGATGTAATTATAATTGAAGCAAAACATGGAAAAGATTGAATTAAATGCTCAGACAAATATAAAAATGTAACTTTAAAAAAAGATTACAAAACTTGCAACATATTTTTGCATGGGACTGGAGGAGGGAGTATATCACATTATTTTATAATACTTTAATTTTAGGGTTAATACAATTTTTTGTCCATCAAATTTACCTTCATTTTGGTTTTAATCCCTCAAGGAACAAAATGGGACAGGTTTTTATTAAATTATATAGACCAATATTTTAAATAAAATGAAATTTGAGGGATTCAAAAAATTGGTTTCAATTTTTAGGGACAAAAACTAAAATGAAGACAAATTTAAAAGACTAAAGATTATATTAACACATATTTTAATATAGAAGAAATGGACAATTTATTGTATCAATAATAAGAAAGTCATTACGTTATTTCTTTGGCTTTAAAATCACATCAGATTATTATTTATAACAATAGCGCAACATTTTTTTGGCACGGCGGATTATAAATTTATAATAATAAGACTATTGTAATATTTTCAAGCAAAATGACAAACATAAAGTATAGATGTCAAGATCAGAGAGATTTTAGTTGTTGAGTATTGCTACTATTTCCTCGCTAATAATGTAGAAATATGCTCATGAACATGTACTTAATTGAACAAACTTGTAGAAATATGTCCTCTAACTAACAAGGCGTGTGTATGTGTGGGGTATAACTTTACAACATACTTTATTTTTGTATCATTTATTCGTATATTCTAAAGAAAAGAAGTATGCATGGAACACACGATAATATTACACAGGAGCGGGAGGCCTATCTAAAACTAAACACACAATATGTAATCCCACTTAGATAGTTCAAGTGAGATGATATATATATATATGGATTTTCCAAAGCGACTTGTATGTGTGTATATATATATATATTCTTCAAATGTGATTGATTATTCTACGCAGATTCGATGAAGAGGGCATGAAATTAAGTGATAGAAATAAGGCAGTAAGGAAGAAGCAGCAGAAGAATATTTGAAGCATACCTAATGAATGAATGGATTAATTAATTCATGTTAGAAAGTGAGGAAGAAGCAGCAGAAGAATATTTGAGTTTTGGGGCAGCAGGTTTGGTTTGTATGGAAGCATAATCCCTGAGAAGGTATTTTATTGGCTTCGAAAAATCATCGCAGCAGATTGGGCATTGACACTCTCCATCTGGAGCAACCTTCATCGTTCCAAACAAACATACATATATTAACTTTTACAAACATTTCTTACAACATACAAATTACTACTCGATTCTTAATACAAGACTGGTACACACACACCCCCCACTATCTCTATCTTTCTAGATACATACATGTGTACATATGTATTGCAGGATTAGAGAGAAACTCATCCATAATTAACTATATATATATAAAAGCAAAATAAGACACACACACACACACAGAAGCATATGTATGCATGAATACCTCAAGTCCGAGGCAATTCAGTTGGTAGGCTCTTGGGCAACTTTCACGTACAGCAGAGAAGTCTGCCCACCTTATCACAAATCTCACACTCGTAATAGTTCTGCAAAATCGTCACCCAACATTCAACGAATGATTTGATAAACACACGCACACACATCGAACCAATTCAAAGATTTGACGAAAGCTAAAAGTCTCTTGTTCGATCTGATCAGCCTCACCTCCAAAATAATAATATTTCTCGTCTAATCAAGTTGTTAACAATCATTTCAAGATAATATTTCAGATTGATCGAGGAACATATACATATATATGCTATGAAATTGAAGGTTATGTTGACACAGAGATATATATATATATATATAGAAGCTGAACACAAATTAAATAAAGCTTACACCGTCTATTCCTATAGGACGTGGCGGGGGCTTGACGCCATCATCAATTTCAATTGAAGCTGAGGAAATGGTATTTATAGGATTTGTTGATGATGAGCTCTTTAATCCAGAAGTCATACCTCTTGTCTTCTCTCAGTTATCTCATCAACATCCTCACACTTCCTCTTGCCAGTGTTTGATTTCATCCTGCTCAAATCAATTCAAACCCCGAAGAAAAGATTAAAATCTTTGAACTAATCTAAACATTGAATGATATCAAGGAATACCCTAAACACTTGTTTGGAAAGTGTAGGAGTACTACTCTTTCACTTCTCTTCTTGGTCAAGACAAGTGAAAGCATACCATTTATCGAAAAATCACTTGAAGAGGTTGACAAAGACCACCTCGTTCGGAAACAAAAGCTTTGGAGAAGTCATTTGAAAGGTTTCTCACATACAAGCATCTTGGTCTTCAAATTTGAATGAAAAATGTAAGCTTCCAAAATTTAATATTTTTTTTTTTGGTGAAGTTCCAAAATTTAATTTTAGTTTGGAGAATAGAGTATCAAGATTCAAACTTTTTTTAACAAATTGGTTATAAAATTAAGCAGCTGCTTCGATCTCACAATATACAGGAAAAAAGTAATTTCATATTAAAAGCTCGAGTTGACGATAAAGCTAAAGAATAGAGATTAAACTCTATCTGACATTTCACCTTATTCTAAAAGAATAAAACTGATAATGTTAGCTATCAGCTCGTATAGCTATCAAACATATGGCTCGAATGGGATTTTGCTGAAACCCGACAAAAACTAATCAAACCCTACAGGTTCATCTTCATTTGATTGATATCACAGATATAAACACAGACACCAAATGGAAAAGAAAAATTTCTGATTCAAAACAAGGTCCTAACACAACCGCAATGGAAGTTGAACTCAGAAACCGACCTGACCGGTGAGCTAAGGATTAGAGAAAACCAAGCTCGCTAGGGCTGATGATGAAGCGAAGATCAGAAGAGAAATGTGCAGAGAGAAAAGTCCAAGATAGGCATATAATATATAAGAACAAGTCACGAGAGAAACATGAGAGAGCATCCAAGAAAGAAACCAATAGGCTGTTGAGTTGCGACGATCGATGAGAAGGAAGGAACGGCTTCTTCCATCGCCACCGCACACTTGTCATCTCTCTCACACATGCATCATGGCTAGGGTTTTGATCATCTCAACACTTTCCTTTCCTTTTCTTCCATATTTCAATCTTACCTGCTGGCTCAAAGATGCATTTTTTTTCATTTATTTGAATGTTGCCAAGAGCGGCTAGGGTCAGTGTTTGAAAGTGTACAGTGGAGGGAAAGAAATTAAAGAATTCTGACTTATTAATTGTATAAAATGTGTTTAGGTTAAATTAATTAAGATTTCGGTTCTATTTGTATTCCAAGTTTCAAATCCTTCCATTAATTATGTTCAAAACGTGCATGAAAATCAATTTCTTATTGCCTTTTAATTCCATTCTACGTGTAATAATATCCAACTCCGTATAAGATTTGTTGTTGTATACATTCCATGTGTAATAAATCATTAAATATATCAACCAAAAAAAAATTTGTCGGAGATTTATCCTTGATTTGTTTGTTCGATCGATCTCAGTTACACAAATACATAAATGTAGACAAAGCTAAATATTATCTCTTTTTCAATTAAACGTACCCACATAAAATATACGAGAAAGTAGCTAGTGAACTAGATTTGTTCTTGTAATAATAATATTTTCCAAATTTCATAACCTTCAAATCCTTCAATTTGAACTTCAAAGTTCAAACTATACCAACTTTACCACGTAGAATAATTTCCACAAATAAAATATAATAAAGTTAATTCTATATTTCTCCCTCTAAGCTTTGATAAGAAATTAAATGTTACCATTTTTGTCACCAGTTCTAAACAGATTATTCATTTGTGACACACCATTCAAAATCAAACAAGCATTCATGAACATCATAACCATGTCTTTGCGGAAATTAATTAAATTAAACATTCAACAATAATAGGTCCCTGCTTATATATACGGATCTAATTTTAACCAAATGAAAGGCCTTTGTATATAATTATAAACATAGCAAAATATTTTCCCTACAACATTATATATGACTCATAAACATCAAAAGTTTTTCACTTCTTTTCAGATTTTCCTTCCCACCAGCATGTGCATCCTCCAAAGTTAAAGTATATTGCATTCATCTTTCCCAATCCCTGCTGCACCATAGAATAAGGCACAAAAAGATTAGCAATTATATTTGTATAATACCTCCGATCCTTAATATAAGAACTCTTTGGGGATTGGATTCGGTCTTATGTATAATATTTTAATCTACTTCATCTTTCAAATTCACCAAAAATATCTCTGCTAGTTGCATATATTAAAAGGGTTTTTTATCCAATAGTAGTCATCATGAAAAATGATACTTTAAAAAGATCAACTCATATTTATCATAAATAATCAACTTCATTAATTTACTTAATTTATTCAAATCAGTTATTTATCTTTTATACTAAAGGTCGGAGATATTACACGTGTATATATATAATGATTTGTCAAATATGGAGTATATTCCTGTTCGATGCTACAATTTTAAAAACCTAAAGCCCTATATTATTGATTCATCTATGTTTGGTCAATTATGCAAACAAGGTTAAAGCCCATCGAAGAGTATATACATATATATATATATATGTATGTATGTATATATATGATGATATAATTGACACACCCACACAAACACACACATACACACACACACAAAATATCAAACTTAAAGCATGCCTATATGAATAGCTGATTGGGATGATATATGATTAAGAAATCTCTATTCGCTCTTTGAAGAAGCTGGAGAAGTCAAAGTAGAAGCAGAAGCAGCAACAGCAGCAGCTTTGTTTTTCTTGAACGATAAAGGTTTTTTTGTACCCAAATCCTTCAGAAAACTTTCCTTTGATGAACCAGCAGCGTTATCACTACAAGTAGGGCACAGCCATTCGCCCTTTGGAATAGTCTTCATTCAAGTGAAACAAATCATTATTATAAGCTTTGCGCATGTCAACACAGAAATTGCAAAACTAAGATATAATCACACACATACATATATACACATACATACCGGGAGACCGAGGCATTTCCAATGATACGTGCCGGGACAGTTCTCACAGCAGATTAGTCTCCCTCCATCTTCACAAAGGAGACATTCGTAGTAATACTGCAAATTAAAATCAACATGTTTTTCAAGGGAAGAAGGAACAATTATTGCTTTCAAACTTGTAGGAGTCAAAGCTAATCAACAAGTTATGAATAATGTGCAGGTTAAAACAAATTTTGGTGATGGCACTCGGAGATGATTCAAAATGAAGATGTGGAAAGAAAGTTTTTACTCCATCCTTTCCAATTTTCCGTTGCAATTCGCCAAGTACGTTTCCGGCCACCACCGGAGACTCGGATCGCTCGTAACTGTTGTTATTATTATCGTCTCCCTCAGTGCTTTTTCGAGATGTGGTATTATTGTTGCTCCTTCTTGTTGATATCCTTTCTTTCTTCTGAGATAGTCTCTCAGACCTCCTTGTGTTGCTGGTCGATGGCTTCATTCTGAAAAAGGTACAGTTGAAAAGAATACAATCCACCCAAAAAAAAACAAAAATTGCAGTATAGTTTCCTTCGTTGATGATAATTTCAAGAGATGATAGGAAATTACATCATTTTAGAATGCAATAAAGCAAAGGCAAGGAAGCAAAATTTCTTCTAATCTTCTATTTTCTCAGCATAAATTTTTTCTTATTAAAATAAATTTTAGGTGAGTTGGATCACAAGGCTTAAAGAGTCAAAGCACATGCTTCTAACCTTTGAGAGTATTTATAGAATCATTTACAAATCACCCATTGATAAAATCATCAGTAGTATGGTTAAACTCATGATCTTATAGGTTAACTCTTCGCCAACTTTGCTAATTAGTTAACCCCCAATAAATTCTTTTGCCAAAGATAGAACCCTAATCCATTTGTTCTTGTCAAGATTAAAAAAAAACCTTAAACCAGGCTACTTGTTATTTAGTATGAATTGGTGAAATGGAAGAATCCATAAAAAAAAATTTCAACATGCTTCTGAAGGAATTCCAGGAGAGCGATATGAGAATTTCGAAATCCAATGCTTTGATAAAGAAAAAGGATCTAGAATGAAATGATTTCAAATATCATTAATCCATTAGTAAAAAGCCACTTTTGAATTACCAAAACAATAACTTTGTGCGAGAGTTGAAGCCCCAAAGGGAGAATTAGGGATTTTTCATTTTTCTACGAGGGGATCATAATGGTTTTTTCCTTGGAGATGGATAACTCATCCCCCGGGTTTTATCAATTTGCAAATTCTTCCTCAGTAACACAAAACCTAGAAACTCAAATTCTACCAGACAGACAAACGAGTAGTAATAATGGAATAAAAAAACAGTATGCATCATGACCCATTACGATTCTAACACAATCAAGGCTAAATTTGATGAAGTCATAAGCCAACCTGAGTGATGAACAGAAGAGTACAGAGAGCCGCAGAGAAAAAGATATCGGTGGGTGAAAATGAAACGCAGGAAGCAAAGTGTTTACCCTAAAGCCCTTTATATTCACTAACAAAAATATACGAATTTGAAATTTTGGCAATTAAAACATCTTGTTCATATATATATATCGGACACCGGACAGTTGTAACTTGTCTGGATTTGTTTTTTTTTCCTGATTTTAATTCAGGTTCATGCATGTTCTTGTGCGTTACAGAGACTGGGGGGAAGAACTGGAGCATTGAATAATTCGGTATTCCCATTTTGCCCCTCCCCCTGATACCTCCCCTTCATAAAATATTCAATTTCCTACTACTACATATATACACACACAAAAAGGGTTGCATCCAGATATTTTTAAGCTAGCATGTTTGAAATTTGTGAATTTGATCTATTTTAAGGCATATACACTCTGTGCTACACTTCAAATTTAATTAAAGATAAATATGAAGTACATGTATTATATTTTTCATTAAAATAGACGGACCGGACCACTTGATTCAAAATGAATAGCGGAGAAAAATTAAGGGATTTTTAGGTTCAAGTCCTATAGAAGGAAGTTATTTATGAAAAGGTCTCAAGAATTGTCAATGACAAGTCGAGAAGCATCATTGACAAATGGAGCAGCTACCATTGACAACTTTTGGGATCTTTTTTATAAATAACTTCTTTCTGTGAGACTTGAGCCTAAAAATCCTAAAAATTAATTATGTCACTGCTAAGCTAAAGGGTTATTTAGCAGATTTAAGCGCATGCGAATTATTGTTGAAATTCATGTAGTTTTAAGACACTAACTTTAGAGAATCTAAATCACCAAGAGCTGGTGTAAGAATATATCGAGATTGTGGTTATGAGTCCTAACATATCAATACTCTTCCATTTTTTTATTACAACTGATTTGATCGTGTCTTTACTCCTTAGGATCAAATGCAAATTATTTTTTTAAATCAAGAATTACAGTAGAGTGCAATACTCGGGTGATAACTCTTTAAATATATCAAAAATACATCTCAAATATAATAAAAATTAAAAAGTTATCAACAACCAATTAAAATACACACATACAGGTTTAAGTATTACTATTGAGGCAGCTTGCCGTTGATCAATATCCTTAAGTAGTTGAGTTTGTAAATAAAATATACACATATTCAGATATTTTAGAAAAAGATATTTTTTAAAAAAATTTATTTTAATAGTAAAACTTTTGAACAAGAATAAATTATATATACACACAAATAGAATAAAAATATTATTATTTAATATGACTGCCCATTTATTTATTTTGATTAAATCTGGACCATTCAATATGCCTATCACCATAACTGGATTCTGGTTTTTTAAAGCTATTGTTTCTAACAAGAAGAATCGTCAACAAAGAGAACTTGATAAAAAAATTTCAAAATTTCTTTGAATTCTTACTATTTAAACAAATTATTAATCAGATTAAGCCTTATATGTCAAACACGTACTATGATAATAATGGAAATTAAAGGGAACGATTTTATAGTAATCCGTATGCACATATGATAGATTTTTTACACTGTGAACTCAAATGTGAACGATTTTATAGTAAATTATGAAATTAAAGAGACATAAAGTGTTACCTTTCTTCCCCTAGTTACGTTGTATATTATATTATATATATCCTCACGAGAGCAAACAAGACTGGAGGTGATAATTCATCATCTATTTTCCCATCCAAAATTAAATAACCATCAATTTTCATAATATATAGCTTTGAATAAATCTGAACAGATACAACTTCAAAAATATTTTGTGCATTCGCAGCTAATTACCAAATGAAAGACCATCAAATATAGCAAGATATTAATTTCTGCATCAAAAAATAACAAGATATTTTCATCAATAACACCATAAAATCAGAAAGCAGATTAAGGATACACCTTAGGAAAATGGATATAAGCTTTCGATATATATGGTTGTTACCACACACACAAATGACGAAAATTTTTTAACATAATCTTTTATCCTTTAAATTTGCTTTCAATTTAATTTTGATCCATTAAGTTTCAAATCATGGGTTTTGATCTCTCAATAAGAAAAATGGTTCGAATGTTTATTAAATTATAAATATCAATATTTATTAAATTATAAAAATGATGCTCCAGCTGGATTGGGATGTCAATTTGAAAATTATTAAGAGAGATGCAAATGAAGCTACTGATTGTATGGCAAAGAATGCACTTGGTATGTTCTTAGACACCACATCCTTAATGGACCCTCTATAATTGCTTTTCTAAAGGCAACGGGTGTCACTTAGTTCCTCTTTCTTGTATTTATTTTGCCTTTTGTTTTATTTTCGTTTGTATCAAAAAATAAAGATCAATGTTTTAAATAAAATAAAATTTTGGAAACAAAAAAAACCTATGGTTTGAAACTTCGAGAGATTAAAATTAAAATAAGGGTAAAATTTTGAAGAAAAATAAGAGAACGTGTACATACAGTAATTGCAAAACAATAGATGTAAGCATATAGGCATAAGAGTCAAGACAAAAAAAATTTACCTCCGCTCTGGTGCGTAATGCACACACATTGATAGCAATTCTGTAAAACCAATTTGATATGGGCATAGGTTGTGTCCTATGTAGCATCCAACTAGGCATTTAAGTCCTCCATGTCAATCTTGGTGGCATCAAGCATGAGAGTTAGGTTAGAACAGTACTACCAGAAAAATGTTACTTAGCGACAGAAAAATCCATTGTTAAATGGCTA
>JANTPZ010001284.1:0-23391 GCA_025593235.1 Vachellia pachyceras | reverse complement strand
CATTGATGAATAATTGTTTAGTTACTTATATTGAAAAAGGCATTTTCAACAGTATTGATAATGGGTTGATTATTCAAAGATTTCAAAATATGATATCATGCGGGGGACAATTGTAAGGTATGCAATGTGTAATTATATATATGCAAAAATTTCATATGGTTTTAGCATTTATACACTTAGTTTTACATGATAATTACTATTGTCATTTACTAAAAATAAAAAACTGCCCCCACTGATGAAAGGTCCTGGCTCCGCCACTGCGTATGGCTATGCCTACATGCAAATACCAAATTCCTTCCTGTTTTTCTTCTCGTGACTGAATTTCAAATAGCTTTTTTTTAATTGTTGTTGTTGTTAAAATCCATTAAAAAAATACTTTTATATAAATTAAAATAAATATACGAGAGTAGTTTTATTTTGATTTGTGAAGGAACGTAAAAAAAAGAGAAAAAAACTGAGGTAAACACCCTGTTGTAATAAAGAAGGGTGGTTTAGGATTCTGGTCCCCTGCCTCCTTAGTTCATGTTGGTGTTTAGGAAAACAATAGAAAAGTACTTTTACACAAATCGAGGTAAATATATGAAAAAAATTATCTCAATTTACAAAAAAATATTGTTAAATATGCTTTTAAAGAATGTAAAAGCTTCGACAAATATACACGTATCTCTCTTACCAAGCAGATATCCGTCCTTCATATTTTGTAATCAACTGCGCCAAACACAATCACATTTAACCGTACATTCTTTCACATCTCATTTTTCTTCCTATTAATTATTTTTCATGTTTTGTTAATAACTTTGCTAATCCCCACTCAACCTAAAGAAAATTCGAAAGCATACTTTTTTAGGGGACTGAAATTCGAATGCATACTCTAACATGTTCAATTTTTCAAATAATATTCTAATATAAAGCATAAGAAACAGTTTTGTATTGTATTTTTCAGTTTATCAAATATTTTTCATTTATTAAAAGTTTATAGCCTTAATTTTAAAAGTCGGTCTCCTTTTTTCCCTCCCAAAAAAGATGGTCCTGTTATTTAATCCAATCGGATAATTGAAGACAAGGAAGACAACGAGCAACAACAAAACACAGTATTTATTTATTTGAATAATATATTAATAATTGTTCACTTGACATTTCCAGGAGTCTTCCTCGATTCCAACCTCATCCTGCATTTCATTTATTTATATATACCTTTCTTCTTCCCCGTTCCCCTCAGAACGCAACACAAAGCAACACCCTTTCTTCTTCAAAATCCCATCTTTCTGTGATACTCAGTGCTCTCTCTCCCTCTCCCTCTCTCTCTCACACTGTAATGGAGAATAGACTCAAAATACGGGTCTCTCGCATGTTCAGATCCTCATTCGGGTCTTGCAGGACCCGAAACTTCTCCGATGTCATGGAAAAAGCCGTCTTCTCTCCTCCCACCCCAAATCTCGTCGAACCCATGTCCCCTCGGCTTCGTCCCTTTCCTTCCATCTCCAGACCCAAATCCTTCCTATCATCTGAATCTCTTCACGCTCCACGCTTTGACCACTTCTGTGACGACCTCTATGATAACGGAAATGGGATTGGATTTGCTCAGAAAGTGAAAGAATCAGCCACAAAGAAGAAGGATACGAAGAGGTCGGTGAAGAAGATGAAGAAGAAGAATGCCCAGAAGAAAAATAATCACAAGGAGACGACCCCGTTCAGTTACAGCACGAAAGACGTGGATGATTTTGGAGGGAATTGGTGGTACAGCAGCGACGACGACGAAGATGATGAAACAGAGACTCTTTTCTCTTCTAAAAGCACCTCCTCCGATTCCTCACGGTCTCGCCGGAGGCATCATTCTCGGTGGAGGAAGCAGGAAAGCGGTCGTAACAGTTCTAAGAAGGATGTTCTTCCATTGCAGGTGAAGGTGAATGACGGCTTCGCTGTGGTGAAACGTTCGCGTGATCCTTACAGTGACTTCAGGTCATCGATGGTGGAGATGATAGTGGAGAAACAGATATTTGCTCCAAAGGATTTGGAGAATCTGTTGCAGTGTTTCCTGTCCCTGAACTCATACCAGCATCACAAGATCATTGTGGAAGTGTTCACAGAGATTTATGATGCTCTGTTTTCTCACTGTCTCTAGACTTTGAAACCGAAGCAGAGAGCACTTTTCTGCTTCATTGCGCTTTGTTCATCTGGAATTTGGAAATTAGCTTTTAGCCTTGTAACCTAATAGTACTTGTAACTTCTTAGCTTAGCTTAGCTTAGCTTCTTTGTATCATACTTCACTTTTCATTTAATTGAAGTCAATTCTCTAGCTCTCTTCACATGAGATATCCCTTTTACTGTTACTTGTTCTGTCCTCCCCCCGGGTGGTATTTCTCTCGATGAAATTTGAAGATATTAACTAGTTTGATCTCGATCTAACTATTCTCAATGGATGCAATTTAATTGGATGGATTCAGATCCTCTGGTTTGACGACTACTACATGATAAAGAACTTAAAAATGGAGCGATTGTCTTTTGTGCATTTCATAAGATTTGATTGAGGGGAATGGGAAAACAGGGGACCGGGATGTGTCCTGTATTTGACTTTACTACTGAACTTGAAAGTTGAAAAGGATTTGAATTTGAAGGGAGAAAAGTTGGACGTGTCTCACTCGCTGAATTGGAAACTGAAAAGCTTCTTTTTTAGTTGTGGATGCACCAAAAGTATACAAACCATGAAAAATGAAAGATTGATCTTTCCAAAGTCCCCTTGAAAACAATCTACCTTTTCATTTGCTTTTCATCAAACTGATTAGCATGTGAGTATCATTAATTCATTACCCATTATGTACTAATAAAACCTCATTAAAGTCAAAACAGATCCAAGGTTTAACATATTATTGTGCCGGTTGAAAAATTACGTTCACGTAAGTCGAGATAAAAACTCCATTCACTCTTCTATAGATTTGATTGCATCACCACTATAATCTGTCTTACATATATCACATATGGAATGATTTACACCTTTCTTCATTACTTTTTATTAGATAAAATTAATCATTTAGTCCTCATAATTACACCTCTTTTTAGGTTTGACTCATCCAACTCCCTCCTTTAAATTTTAGTCATTTAACATGCTTCTCCTTATATTTTCAAAAAGAAAAAAAAAAGAAAATCTGGTTATTTTTAAACTGAATTATAACCTAGTCTTAGAGTGTAAGGTATGAGATTAAATGGCTAAAATTTGAAGCATAGAATCACAGCCAGTTAAGCTTCATGAACTAAATAATTAACTTTGTCTTGTTACATGGAAGATGAAAAGTAAGACATGCTCTTGAATTCAATAATAGGCATGGATTTTAGACGGTGAGTGTGCATATATATGTGTGTGTGGGCAAACTAAAGAAAACAAATTTGGCTTTATTTAAGCAGTTTGACACCATTCATTCATTCATTCGTTCGTTCATTCATTCATTCATTCGTGTGTGTGTGTGTGTGATCGTTATCTTGTCTGCAAAAGTGGGATAAATAATTCCCCCCTAAATTGATACGAATCTCCAGCATAGTGTTTAACCTTTTTATTACCATTTTTTATTACTCGTGTTCAAGAGTGATATTATTAGTGTCCAAGAGTAATCAACCATCCTCATCATGCCATGTGAAGTTTGAGGTGGATTCACATGTGATTCAAATATCTCTATGTCCCTTCCTCTGTTTCTATAAAACCATGCAAGTTTCAAAAGCCCAACGTGCGGCTACATGCAGCCAAATTGCACCACACTGCAAAAAAAAAAAAAAAACACTTCATGCCAATGATAAATATAAACACATACATATACTAAGTAGGGCAATATCTATTCTTTCAGACCAAATCAAAATAAATATTTTTGTAATGCTATGGAGGGTATGAAGATCCATTGACCACATCCAAATGGGTTGGCAAAGAAAGGAGCAGATGATTAATAATTTGGTCAAAACATGGGCGACCATGGCTGTGTGTGTGTGTGTAGCAGAGAACAAAATCCAGAGTCAGAGAAGAGAGGACAAGATCAAAATGGCATACATATACTCTTTTCTCTGTCACAGGAACCAGACAAAAACATAAATTAGAATAATGGTAGTAGGAGAACAAGTTGTTAGGTTGCATGATGAAGAGGCAGAGAGATTCATGTAACAAACAATGGAAATGGAAGAAGACAAAGGCATTAAAGGGAAAGCACCCTACCAATCAGACATCATTAAATTAAGAACATTATGAGTTTTTTGTTTGTCTTTTGTAAATGCAACTCCCAGGTCAAGAGGGTCTGAATACCCTACCTACCATGAAGGTGGTTGGAATGTTCATGTCCATATTTTTTAAGTTTTAAAGCCATCATCACCCACAGATATGCTGGATATTCTCCTGCCAACATAAGATAAGATACAAAACACACACACACACACACACACACACACACTGCTTTAATTTTATCTAATGGAGGCAAAAGGAGTGGAATGTACACAGAGTGGTATAATCTTCTTCAGATAGCAGCTGATATGAGGGCAAAGGGTAAATTCCGATCAGTTAAGTTGTGTATACACAATAACTGTGATTTAGCAGTATTTGCCCAAGCTTCCTTCTAAGTGAAAAGTTGCATGTTAGATTCTGCTTATATCCTTGAATCGTTAATGCCTTTTCACTTTAATTAAAAAAAAAATACGTCAAATTGCGTGTCAAGAGCCCTTAGGAATGAAGTATGTAATTTGAGATTGTTGATGAGATTTGGTTAGTGAGAGAAAGTGAAGAGGCTTGCCATTTGAGTGTGCATGTTTGAATGTGGGGCCGCTCATTTTACGATGAATTAATGTTTGATCAGAGAAGTGTCCACCAATGCCTTAAACATGATTGAATTCGATAAAATGATGCATGTAATTAATAAAAATAGAAGATAAAAAGGTCAGTAACGAAATTGATTTTAGTGAAATGAGTTAACCCTCAAAACATGTCATTGATATTTGAATGTCTGTTAAGATATGTTCACATCCAGCACTTGTGTGCTAAGGAAAAAGGTTTGGGAAAGCTTTTATTTCATCAAAACAGGTTTTGCATTATAACAGGTTGCATAAGCTTTAATTAAAATTTGATTTTACAAACGAGGGATACTTTGAAATTGATTGGACCAATTAAGGATTTTTCTTCAGTGGAGCCCCAAAAGCAATAAATTCAAGTCCGCCAAATTTGACATATTTTTTTGTCTTCTTCAGTGGAGCCCCAAAAGCAATATTCTGGAAGGCAATAAAATAATCTCCATAAATTTGAAAGGTTTCCATGAAGGTAATCTGGAAGCTTTGTTTTTTCATTTTTTTTTTCTGTGATTTGCATTTCCACAACTTTACTCTATTTCAATGTTTGTTCTTTGTGAAATGCAGAGTCAAGTTCTGATTATAATTTGGTTTCTTTCATCCCTTAGTTAACTATTTGTAATTTATATTAATTTCTAATAAATTTTATTTCAACAACCAACCTTATCCCAAAAGCAAAACATTTGGATATGTTGTTAATTAAGAGGTCTCCCACAAAAGCTTCATTAAACTTTCTCAGGTAAATTTTATTTAAAAGAATGAAAATGAGAACTAAGTCTTAACTGGTAAATTTTCCCCAGAAACTATCCTTATCAGATTTGGCATAACAGCTGGTGAGTCAGAGTCAGATCCTGCCAGAATTCCAGCTGTGAAATCTAGCTAGCTATCACCGTCGATCTCATCACTTCCTCCTATTCTTCTTTATTACTACTTTTCACATTATGCGTCTCAAGGTCTTCTTCATTTAAGTTAAATACTTCTGCTGAAACTTTCATTTTAATTATATCACACTTATACATAAAAGTTATTTGTACTTTTGGCATTGTGAAGTTATTATGCAAATGAATCATCAATATGACTGGTGATTAGGAAAATGGTGTGTCAATGCTTCAGAAAGGTCCAATTTAACCAACCACACCCACTCCCACCTTCATTACAAGTAAAAATCAACTATACATTTTAAAACACTTAATGGGAGCCAGAGATCAAGGTTTGGGACTTTGGAGTTTGAGAGGGCTTGTGGGGTCCCCCTTTTTTTCCTTTGAACACAGCTATGACAAAAGTTGGATTTCTTCCTTCCTTCTTTCTTCTTCCTCCACAGAAAATGTTAAAACAAGCTTCAATAGTGGCTCCTTTTCTGTCTTCTGCATAATCAAATCTTCTTCTTCCCTCCTCAGATCATCATCTAACACAGTACTTCCAGTTTCATTTTCGTTGTTTCATTCAATCATTCTCCATGTTACTAACAAACTCCATTTCCAACACCAAGAAGTTCTTTAGAAGAACCATCCAGAACTTCAAGTCTTTCTTCTCCACAGGATACCATAGGCTTCCAAAATCACCTACCCACCACCGCTTTCCCACTCCTCTCATCCACAATCATCCAGAGTTGGAGAAACTCAATACTCGACAATGGGATTCAGAGAAAGTGAAGCAAAAGGAGGAGTATTATCATCAAAGTCCTGTGCAGAATAAGATGAAGCAGATAAAAGAAAGAGACAACGAGGGGAAGAACATAATTAGTCATAAAAAAGGGAGGCATGAAGATTCATTGCCAGTGAGAAGTTTTATGGTTGAACGGAAGCTGAGAGAGTTGAAGATGCTGGATATGGGGAATCTGGAATATGTATTGGACATTGAAGAGGTTCTTCATTACTATTCTATGCTTACCTGTCCTGCTTATCTTGAAATAGTGGATAACTTCTTCATGCAGATGTACTCTGAATTCTCTGCTTCTCTTTCTAAATTACCCCTTCCAAATCAATAAGGCCTCTCTTTTCCTGATTACTTGATTTTCTATTGTTTATTGACCCTACATAATTATAGATGTTTGGTCTGTTTCAATAATTTAAATTATTTCTTTTGTTTTAGATATCCATTCATCAACACTAAGACTTTTTCTTTGGACATATTTATTATATAGGGATGTGATTGTGAATGATATGTATAGGTATATGCATTTCACATGTACATTTGGATAAGAGTATTCAGAATACCTTCAGGAAGTTGCCATTAATCTGTAAATGTAAAATGCCTTTTCAGATACTTTTGTGTTCAATATTTCTATCAAGATCAGAAATTACTTTTAGCTCAGCTTGTAGGAATGGAAGGTGTTTGATTTTTTTTTTTTGGGAGGGTGGGTCAGGATCCTTCATATTTTGGTAACAAATTCATGTTATATACATCTAAAATGGAACAGGGTGGGAGATTAAACAGTTTCTATGGTAGAAGCTGATACATTATAGGATTGATTTCCAATATATTACCAACCTTCTCTTTTGTTTGATTCCTTGCTGTGAAAGTTTCAGTGAAGATAATGCTACTTCTGATGTCAAAATGAACTCAACTACAAGATTATTTCACTATTTTCTACCAAAGAAACTTTTCCTTAATCCAATGTTTGGTACACAGATAAGTGTTTTCTAGAAAGGAAATTTGAGCTGCACATATCCATTTTCTTTCTGGGTGCATTTTCCATTTTCTTAAAAAACACTTTTTCCATGGACTAAACATTACTTTAAAACTTGTATCTTTTTCCATTCATCCTGTTATAATTTGTAGATGTGGTCGTTAATTTTCTCCACCAAAAAGACGTCTCCATGCACTCTGTTTGTCTAAGGGTATCTCCTTTAGGCCTTTGTTTTCTTTAACCAATAACAAGTTTTCATGACTTCTTTGTGTTAAAAAAAAAACATAAGTGTCCATCTATTGAAGATCCCATGGCCAATATACACAATGGCAAGATGAAGCCCATTGATACGATTATACTCAGGCCCAAGAAATATGCTACTATAGATGATAACAATATCTGATACGTGAGATTGTGAAATTTCAAGACTGGTTGGGTTATGTACCGTTGGGTTACATATGGTGGGCCTTGAGAATAACACTAATACTCAAAAAAGCTCATTGGGAAAGTCTCTGTGTTTGGAAATGGGAAAGTAATAAGAATCAGTATCTGCTACATAGAAATAAAAAAATGGAGGAAGTTAAATATGTAGTGATAGTGATGGAGCTAGAAGGAAAATCCAAGAAGATGGGGGTGGATAATACATGCATTGCCACTATGAAGAGCACCAAGGAAAGTGTGAAACGAAGCCTGCCCCTTGAGGAAATACTAGGGATAGATACGATTCTCCAAAATAGGAAACAATTGATTCTATTCACTACTGCACAATCGACTACTGTCATTTCCATGAGATCCTAGAAGTCTAAATGAAAGGTCTCCAATATATATGCTTGATGATCCATCCCATTGTTATAATGGGGTTATCTTGATTTCTTAAATTGAGTAGCACAAGGAAAGAAGCATGTGGGGTAATTAAATTAAGTTGCGATTAACATGGCTTTGGAATCCACGTAGAACACTTGGGGATCATCCAGTGGGGAACATTGGTAAGCAAGATAAATTAGTTGAAAGTGGTGGTCCATTTAAGTCCAGAAAGATGACAAGTAGCCATCTGCGAAATTCCTTTCTTATATATCACTCACTATCTCTCTCTCCCTCTCCCTTACTGAACTTCTCTATGAATAATGCTTCTCACGACTCGTCATCTTCACTCGCCTGCATGTCTTGCCCTTTTCATCACACAAAATAAAGCCACCACACCCTCTAAATCTTCTTCTTCCTTTTAGATCTTTTGATCTATATGCTTTTTCTGTAAGCAACCCTATAATTAATTAGTTCGAGAGTAACCCAGCTCCTACTTAGAGTAGGGACAGCTGATAATGAAGCCGTCGTTGTTTAATTTGTCGAATCCACGAACGACTGAACACTACCATTTAATTCAGAGAGCGAGATATTATATGTTAATGATTCCAAAGCATATAAATACATAGCCATTAATCTTGTTTACCATACGAAGCATCTTCTCATTCTTGAGTGAACTATATTGGTGACCGGTGAGGCCATTGATTTTGAGTAGTGCTGAAGGGAAAAAAGAGTAAAAGGAATCAGCTAGCTAGCTATATATAGAGCTATAGGTATAACTATATCCTTAAGATTCCACCTATAAACGGGTTTGTTTCTATTTTTGTGTACACATATACACAGAGTACGCATGCAAATGAATTGAGAGACGATCAGTTACATATCCCAGTCCTCCACTGAGATAGTTAGGAAAGTAGTAAAGAATTTAATGATTAGTGTGAAGTCAACGTCAAGGGTGATGCATTTCTTCATCTAAAATTAAAGGCAGATGGTCCGGTGAAAGGAGAATATATAATACCCAAATCATACGGTTATACACAATAAATTACTTGGACCACGTGTATTAAAAAGCAGTAAATATGCGACTTGTAGGAAATGGTCCAGATGATTCATTCATGATAGCATGTGCACCGTGTGCTGCTGCACAATACAAAAAGCTGAAGGAGGTGTTAAGATCATCTGGTGTACCAGTGGTGTCACGTGTGATCTGGACCAAAATAACAACTTGTCTTCTATATTGTAAAGTATACGTTTTTGTAGGGTATGTCCTTAATTTCAAGAGTCTTATATATACATATATATAAGTTGATGGTTGAGGATCATGTGTATATATAACTGCTATATCCACCGACCCCAAAAAGCTTTTTCCACAACCAATATTCCTAACCCTAAAGAAATGGGTTTCCCAATAACGAGTTCAATTCTATTGAGATGCGAACAGGGGGAAAATCGTTGACTTATTGTAAGAAATAATTTACTTTAAGCGCCTAAGATGCTACGTTTTTTCTTTCTTTTTTAATTTCTAGACATGTTTGTGTGTGTATGATGAACTTTCAGCGTCAATTGATTCAATTCTATGCGAATATGTGTGTATTGACCTATAAGTAGTTGAGACATTATAGTGTTTGGTTTTTTCTAGAGTCCTCATTCTCGGCCAGAGTCCCACCTTCAATATCGATCACAATCACTATTTATCATATTCACATATGTATATCCCAATCTGTTATCTAATACTAGGGGATCGTATTCAAATTTAATTGAAATCTCAATTTCATCATAATTTTTTTCATTCACGAAGTTTGAACCTTTTGTCTTTGTTTAAGATTTAGAAGCTGAGTCCTTCCATTTGAATCAACCATTATTGATTATCATATACATATATAGTTACGCCTAGCATAAGATAAAATGATATTCTTCTAATCATAAGACCCCTTTTATGTAGTGTTATGATTATGATCATAGGAGTATTAAGAAAACCAAGAATTTTACATGGTAAAGAAGATAAGGACACAATCTGACATCGTACTGAAAAAATCATATATGTAGCAACGATAAAATTTCTTGCCAAGTTATGATAAATAAATGAGTAGGATCAGCAGGAATATGAATGAAGAACTTCTTCGGACACAGTTGACAGTTAATAATGGCTTGAATCCTACATCTATTAGGTTGAAGCTGTTAAAGTCTAGAAGAGTGAGGCTCGTAAACACTTGGTGAGGTATGGTAGTCTCGGTGTAGATTGTCATGATCTACTAGCTACATCTGCAATGACATGCTTCACTCTTCCTCTTACTGTTAATCACTATCATCATTTACAATCATACATTGTCATATCCATTAGTCTTTGTCTGTACATTCAATATAGACAGCTTTGGCAGCTAGCAGCAATATGTATGTATATATATAGCTGTGTCATTACACTTGTTTGATTTGAAGAATTTAATTTTGGAGCTTTGAATATTAGTTTGAAGTTGGCGGTCGGTTTAATCCACCGGATGTGCTGTGTGAATCAATAAAGATGAAATTAATCAAAAGGGACTTAGAAATAATGGGGTGAGACAGATGAAATTATTAGTAGGGAAGGGAATGGTGGCCCTGCATTAATTTGATGCTGATGTATGTATAGGTTACACACACACACACACACATATTTGAGGGTTATAATGATAACAAGTGTTGATTCAGAACATATATAAATTATTGAAGATTGGACTTCATAAGGAATGATGAAGCTACGATCAGATTGGTCGGGATAATACACACACACACACAGAGTACACCAATAACTTTCCTGTAAACTCCTTATTCGTAACTAACATTCTTGTCCTTTTCAATCTTATTACAGCATCCACATCAATTCATATTTATGTCACTTTTCTGCAATATCTTGTACCGCCACCACTTTGTTGGCTACCCTATAACCTGGATTTATTGTCAAATGAATTTATTTGCATCGCAAAATTAACTGATTCTACATCGTGCGTGCCTGTGTTACATTATTCTGATATATATATATATATATATTCAAATACTGAACCAGGCCAGTTAATTATTTCGCCTCTCTCTTTAACATATGATATGAGCACGAGTAATATGAGTTAGACAGAAATAAAATCCGACTAAAACTGGTAGCTTAGTCAAATCCTCCAGACAAACACATATACAAATATTGATTATACATATTAAAAAGATTAAGTGAGTTAGATTTCAAACACTTATTAACATCAAACGTGCGTGCCTCAAACCTTGAAGATGAATGGAAGTACATATAAAATATTCATTCATCAATAAGATACTTATGACTATATTTCGTATATATTTTTTTCACCAATAAGTGCATACGAAATTTGAACCAACCTTTATTAGCAATATTATTATGTTGACACTCACATTATAAAAAATAAAAAAAAGCACACAGACACATATGTTTATGGGTCTTGTTCATGATAATTCAGGAGGAAAACTTGACATGTTCAATTATATGTTATAGATTCAACTTCCGGCTGTTCTTTTTAGATTCGTTTTCATCTTTATAGAATTCAATTTTTTCTATGCATTCAAGAAACAAAAGTGGTCCGACTTTTTATGACGATAAGAAGACACACCCCCGCGGAGGGGCCAATGAGGATAACGATTAAATAAAAAAGGAATTTATTTAATTAATTAAACTCTAAAATATATTATTCTTACATAAAGGGGGTGACCCTGCAATGCGATAATATTATGATAACCAGAGCCCAGAGGGCCAGTTTGATATGGGAGGGAGGGTCCTTTTAATTTTTTCCCCTTTTGAAATGCATCTTTTCTAATATTTTTTTTCCGTCAAAGTGATGAGATTTTCTTTTTGGTCCAAATAAGAAGTTAATGCCAGAAAAGAATATGAAATTATCTCGTGTCTGATAATAATAATTTATGGAGAATTGTAGGATAATGTTGATGGAAACAATTATATATTCCATGCAATTTCTATACAGAACATCTCACATCTAATGCAACTTTATATCAGCATCAGCACTATAAAATTAAAACCCAAAGTAGAGACCCTTCTCCCATACGTTGCTAGCTCGCTAGCTAATCAAGTAAATGTGGCAATACTAATTACGCGATTTACACAAATATATGACAAGAGCGCCTATAACTAAAATTTCAACCCACTAAGCCAGAGATATACTAAAGCTAGATCTCAAAACAAAAGTGCTAACAGCTTAAGCTTTTGGGATGAATGTGGTATGAAGGAATAAGATAGAAGTCTAACCCTACATCATATATACACATGCTATATATATATATATGCATGTAGATTTGTGAGGCATCATACAAGTGATGATGAAGAGCTTTGGTGGCAAATATGTTGAATATCTTGTGCAATTCTCCGTGCATCAATGGAGGCCCCAAGCAATCCACGTTTGGTGAATCCTACAGCATACAAGCCATTCTCCCCTTTCCACCCATTCGGGAATGGCTTTCTAGGCAACCCATCTTTCTCACTGAACATGTCCGTTCCCTATTCATAATAATAATAATATCCTTTAAATGTAGTAACTTAACTTCGTAAGGTTTAGCATTAATTTTCATAAAAAGGCTAAATTATCACATGAATTTGGCCACATGCAGATAATCTCTTTAGCTTTTGAAACTTTACAATGAACCTCCTAAAGTCTTAACTTTAATTTATACAGGTAATTACTCCCATTTGATTAATTTTATACATTACTTATTACCACACAAATTAAAATTTAAGGGATTATTTAGATGCCGACCATAAACTATATTTGAGGGGTTACAAGGTTCAAATTTAAGGGTTCTATGTAATTTAGTAGTCTTTCGTGAGTTAAGGATTAAAAAGGGAGGACCTTTAACCAGGAGGGTACGTTGCTTTTGTAACCTGTAGCTAGAATAATGGCATCAAAACTCTGTACAGTGCCATCAACAAACTCCACAGCATGATGTTGGAGGCGTTTGATTCCTGGACGAACCTGTCATTAATTAACGTGTGAGAGCTTATTAATCAATGTTGTTGACATGGATGGATGATGCATATATATGGAAGCTGAGGAAGAGAGAGAGAGAGTGAGAGAGAACCATGATTTTGTGGGATTTGATGAGAGATAGAGTGCCAACGTCGAGGACAGGGGTCTTGCCGTACAAGTTCTTGAGCTGAAGAGGACCCAATTTGGGACGATTAAGTCCCAATCGAGAGGTGTCTCCGAGCATGACACGTGACGTTATCAGCAGAAACTGATCCACAACTCCTATGGGCAGCCACCTCAGCAGCCACATGGCTACTTCGAACGTGGATCTCCCAAACATCTGCTGGGGCAATATATGCACCTGATCCATCATCGATGACGTTCATCATAAACCTTAATTAGCTAGGTAGGAATCATGGATGCTAATTATTAATCCATATATATGTATGGACTGTTTTTTGAGCTGTTATCCGCATGCACACCCATTATATTTGTTCCAAGAAGAATCTGAGGCACAACATATACGCTCGCGGGCTCAAGCTCTTTTAGTAGTTTTGGCACTTTCCAGCTTAATTACATACGGAATTGAATTCCTCTATATATAAGAACTAAGCATTAGAGTACGAAGCTTTTGAGTGTTTTGTATAACTTGTTTGAAGTGAATTTGCGCTCTCCATGCGACGAGTACGTAATAATTAGAGGTTTGCGCGTTATAAAATGGAAAGCATTTTAATTTCTTAAGGAGAGAACAAGGAGAAATATAATTGATGAAGGTGAGAAGAAAGGAGCAAAAATGAAAGGTGATGAGAAGTGATGATGTTGATTAATTACCGTATCTCTGACAACAAGCGAAGGCGTGGCATTGTGGTTGCAGAGATCCAAACAAACCTCCATGCCGGAATTCCCACATCCAACCACCAACACAGCCTTCCCACACAACATGTCTCCACTCTTGTACGAACTTGTATGAATTACTCTCCCTCCGAACTCACTCATCCCTTCTATCTCCGGCACCACCTCCTCTGCATTCTCCCCTGTTGCCACCACCAGCCACCGGCACCTGTACGCTCTCCCTCCCTCCTCCTCACCCCTCGTCGTCACCCTCCAATACCTGTCATCACCATCATACACGGCGCTTACCACCCTCCTCCCGAACTCCGGCTCGATGCCGAAGCGGCCAGCGTAGGCCTTGAGATAGGCCACGAACTGCTGCTTGGTTGGGTAGGAAGGGAAGTTGGAGGGGAAGGGCATGAGAGGCAGCTCGCAGAACTGCTTTGGGAGATGAAGGCGAAGACGATCGTATGTTTTGAGCTGCCACATTGATGCTACGCAATTGGCTCTCTCCAGTAGCACGCTCGCTATTCCCTTCTCCTTCAGGCATGCCGCTGCAGCTAGTCCCGATGGACCCGCACCCACTATAACAGCTCCTTTCACCACCCATTCATCTGCTTCCCCTCCTGCAACTTCACTCTCCTTCTCCTTCTTCTTTTTCTGATTATCATCATGATTATAAACGACGTCGTGCACTCTTTTGCCTTCGACTTCTTTCAGGTACCCCATCACCACCACCCACAAATCACACGCACACACAGAGATACCGCTGCTCCATCTGGTTTTGGTCAATGTTGAAGGAGAGCATAAACGGGAGAGGAAGGAGAGAGATAGAGTTGTTGGTATAGCTTCGCTAGTTCTGAAACTCGGAAGACGCGGCTATATTTAAAGGCCCTGAGGATGCCTGAATTATTAGCTTCCTTTGGTAAACATTTACTAATTGAAGTGGACGTTGCTTGTTGTCTTTCTCTCTCTCTCTCTCTCTATCTACACACACACTGACACACACCCATTTTAATAAATTCTCATTCTTTCATGATTAATACGTACAGAATATTATGTAGTATTATATATGCACTTAAAATGTGTTTTTAGGAAAATTCAGTGAAGGTTTAAAATGCATGTATATGGGCGTGAATAGATACAATATAATTTATAGGTATTTTTAAGCCTTCCTTCTAAGAAAAATAAGAAAGTCTGTCACTTTCCTAGTTTAATTTTTTCTAAAAGTGCTATTATTTTAGAATCTCTCATTGAATCATAAATCACTTAACTTGCAATTATAGGAGGAGGAGGAAGGCGGGAGAGAAGAAGCTACTATAGTGCATTTTAGTCGAATTGATTTATTTTTGAACTGTAAATTATAATGCTACTAATAGAGGCATGCATGCATGCATGCATAAGGTGTTTTTGTTCAAAGTTCGCTTCTGAAACAGAAGAATCAAGCGAATGAAAAGGATGAACAAAGGCCATTAAGAATCAGTTTCGTTTTGCCACACTAATACGCCATAAGTATAAATTGGATCTTGGATTGTATGGAAGTTAAACAAGAAATAAGAGCTCATAGTATTTTTAAGAGTTATAGTGCGAATTCTTTGGTTTTTATACCAGCTTATTTTTCTTCTTTTATTGCATATGAAATGTACTCATTAAAAGTTTTAATATCAAATGACTTGCTACGGAGGGTTCCCCCTGATAGGACATTAATTATTCAAAACGATCGAATGGGTGAGAGTGGAAACCTTTGGAGAACATGTCTGTCTGTGTTTTAATAACTAACAATAACCCAACAACCTCTCATGCATCCCACCCAAAAACAGACATGCATGCTCACAGAGATATAGAGAAAACATTCTGGTGTTTATAATTTAATTTGGCTATTATCAATATTAAGTGATTGCAGCTCAAGTCATGCATAAATAATACTACAGCTCATTTTAAACTTTACAGAGAGGTTAGATGCTGAAGCCAATTTATTTTTCTGATGGGGGTCCATACACACATAGTTCTACACCCTTCGATTTAAAGAATCTCATTCCTTTGTTTTGTTTTAGCAGAAAGAATCTCATGAATCATTCTGCTTTTGAAATCCAAGAAGATATCGGATGAGATGACTTTTAATCCTCATGATAACTAGAGAAATCCCACGTACCTCACAACTTCCTAAACCTAGCCAGCTAATTCATTTCAAACATATTATTGTTATACTTAATGGTAAGCATAACAAATCTTCTATGCTATACTTAAAATTATACTGAGATTTCTCATTAAACAGTCTATTTAAAATCTCCGTTTCATGAGAGACTTCTTTTAAATATATACCGACAATATGAATTGAATGCGGGAATGTGTTGCGAATGCATTTGAAACATATGATAATGTCGAATATTTATCTGGAATGTATTAGCCTAAACATATGATGAACCCATTGTACAGTTTTGCTTCCATATGCTCTGTCTCTCTCTCTCTCTAAATATATATATAGATGTCTCAACTGGAAAAGTGTAAAAAAGATTTGCACGAAGATGTAATGGAACTTGGAGTTCAATTGGGCCCTGTTTGGTTAGGGCTCTCTATCATTTTTCTTTCCGCTATGTCACATAATTATATTACATTAATATTATTGTCATATATTTTATTCTCTAATTTATTGAGGGTTTTATCATGATTGAGTGTTGTCTTTTTTACACTCAGGCTAGAATTTTTTTATTTCATGATACTTTAGATAGATAAAAGGTTTTCAAAATCATATTAAAATTAATAAACTGGTATTTTAAAATCAGTAAAATATTTTATCGATAATAAGATCTTAAGATTCAAAATTAAAAAATAACAATTTTAATATCAATATTGTAAAAGAAAGAAGAAATGAATACAACTAAAATGATAGGCATAGATTTGTTAACTTTTAATTATCTCCATTCCCCTCCTCCACTTTTGAAAGAAACAAGAAATCTCTCTTCCCCTACCCTCCCTTCCAATCAAACAAAACTCGTCACCTCTCCTCGCTTATCCTAACATCCCCTTAATTAGCAGCTTCTCAATTACAGCTGATACAAGTTAGTGGGATGACATGTTTATATATTGCGAATCTTGTGGTCTTCTTTTTTGTGATTTGCTTCATCATAGCACTCTCTGTGTGTTTGAGAATCTGTTAAGAAAAATGAGTTTACGGATTTTGAAAAGAATTTACAGAATCCAAGAAGAATTATGGATTTCGATATAGTTTTTACACATCTCAAAATGATTTTTACGGATTTCAACATAATTTCATCTTGATTTACATGCACTCGAATAAGTTCTTCCCAATGCACTGTGTGAGTATTGTCAAGAGAATGAATATCCATCCATATCTATGCCCCCAGATCTTTTGGAGATTCTTTTTTTTTTTTCAATTTTCTCCTTTGTCTTTACTCTCTATACATAGGTAGGGCTTGTAGATTCCCTCTTTCACGCGTGCACGTACACATGCGCGCACAGTTTCTTCATCATTTCGATTATTTGTTCCGTTTTCTTCAACCTGAAACGATACTGGTAAATGGGGATTAATGAACTTCAGCATGAAATAATGCACGCATCATCTCTTTTCTTCTGTTAAGTATTCATCATGACTTGATTTGTAAGAAACTCAGAAAATAAACGAGGCTTTAATCATTTAAAAACGAACGAACGAACTAGCTGCAGTGCATTGAAGAGGATAAATATTTGATTCAAAGAGATCGAAAGGCATCACATGCACGCGTGTACAAACGAAAGACCCCACATGGGCGCATATATATATATATATATATCATAGGGGTGTGTGTCCTATGATTCACTGTATATAGGGTCCCTCAAACAGACATGCTTTGTCTGAGGCTCTGAGCACTTGAGCTTTAATTTAATTTGAGACTTCTTGTTGACTCTGTGACTAACAAGCATCATTTTTATTAAAAATTAATGTATCCGTTTAGAAATGCGGTAGATAAGTACTTGTACGTAAGTCGAGGTAAATATGCGAGGAGACTATCTCGTTTTACGTAAAAACACCGTTAAATATGCGTTTGGCTTTTCCAAACGATCCGACAAACAAACCCGATAATATGTGGAGAGTTCCCTTAAATTTACAATGCAGATTATTAAGTAATATGTTACATGTGAAACAATTTAAGGACTGCCCTTTTAAACGTAAGATATAATTCATACGATGCACAAAGCATTTGATTAAGTGATGAGTCAGATATTTAATTATGTATCAAACGAGTTAGCTCGTTCAAACCATTCCAACCAGAATTAAATCCTGACATATGATACTCATGCTACTTCAATAATCGTTAACCAGCTGGTGCCTGCGTTTTAAATTAATTTGCAGCTGTGCCACTACCGTTTTCTTAAAAGGTGATCCCATCTACTAGAAGAACAAGATATTATTATTAATTGAAATCGGGTTTTTTTATTTTTGGATAAAAATATTAACTTTCTTTGTCATAAAGGCAACAAAACCTTAAAATTCCAAAGACTGCAAATATTTTAGATAAACTTGAAACCTTTTATATGTGCAGGAAGATGGAAAGATATATATATATATATCAGTAAAATTTAGCTGCTTAATTACTTATATTATTCTTTATATTCCCCCCATACACTTTTTTCCATGTATTGTATGGAATATGAATCATATATACACCATTCAATGTAGGAGCTAGTCGTATCAATTGGCTCTAGTGTGAAATGTAATACCTCAAAATATTTGTCTCCCCGTGTTTATTATTTTCCCCCAATTAAAACCGTTCCCTATATTCATCTGTTATCCTATCATTACCTCCTCCCTTCAAAACCACCTTGCCCTCAAGGTGGAATGTGGGGTTGTGGTGAGAATGACGATGCTATGATGGCGCTGGCACGACCTCGTGCTATAGGTCTTCAAGTGGAGCAGAGCTGATTACATCATCTGGAGCTACTGCCTCTATTAATAATCTCCTTCAACAATAATTCATATGGAGCAGTTTCTAAATAGAATTTTAGTGGGATAATATTTATGCCTTAAACTTCTTTAATCTATCAACATTAATTAATTAAGTAGTATGGGTTATTACTTGAGTATTATTTGTATGTTATGGACAATGGAGCTTTCTACTGGTGAATAAAGTGCACAAGCTAGAGGAAGAATTTTAAACCTTATTATTTAAATATATTAAAATAAAAGGCAATAACATTACTTGGCAAAAAAATCAAATGAAAAGATTACACAGCAAAGGAATATAATCTCACCCACCCATACATGTTTAACTTTTATGAGACTGGGAGCCCTTGAAATAATAATAATATGAAGCACTTCTTCCCTTAAAACCCTACATGATATATATATATATATATATTACATATTAATTTATGTATAAAAAGCCCATCATTCTTTAAATCAAATTTACAAACATATATACATCGATTAAGTTAACAATATTAAGTCGTGTTTAATTAAAAATCACCTGTGATTGATATAATGCTTTCGTTTGGCAAAGTATTTGAATACTCTAAAAGCACATTCAACAGTGTTTTTCCGCAAAACGAGATAATCTCCTTCACACATTTACCTCGTAAATGGTAAAAGTACTTCTCCACCGTTTTCCCAAACGGACCCAATATAAATGATTACGGTGTAAATTAAGATTATAATGCACAACCGTCAATGTTCATTAATTTGTTTAGGGTGGGAGACACTAGTGTCGTAGAGAGATAGAGAATTATGATAAGGTCCTGATAAAAAAAGTTTAATTAAGGAAAGATGCATCTTTATTATTAAGGAAAAGGTATCAGGAATTCAATAACAATTTCATTATTCATGTATTAAGGAAAGTTGTTTTTTTATAAAACATTGTTAGAAAATCATCTTTATTTCAAATTGTGCTTATGAAAATTGTAAAATTTGAAAATTCTAGTTTTCTTATGAATGTTTCATTAATCTAAACTCAATACTCTCTCTCTTTCACTTGAGTGAGGATTTTTTTAATCTGTTTTACAAGCATCATTATTTTCCTATTAGAGACAATCATGATTAAAGCATTATCGGATACTGCATGCATATAAACATATCTTTTATTGATGATTTAAATCTTGGTTCAAAGCACTATCTGAATTTAATCATGATTAATTACTTTATTGAGTTTGCTATTAGACGTAGAAAACAACATTTATTTAAAAAGCCTAATCGAAGTGGATTCTTAAAAACATGTTCACTGGGATTAGATTCATAAAGATGCCATATAGGAATTAATATTTAGAAAAAATTAAGTGAGAATAAAGGAAGAAGAAACTTGTAAGGAAGTGACACGTTTTCCGACCAACGGTAATGGGGAAGGATATCTCCAAATTTGGAGATGGGCCTCACCACCACTCTTGTTTTTTTTTTCAAGTGGGAACCTAATGATGTTCCGAGAATGAGCCCAACATACACTTTGCCCATCATTTCCATGTTTGCCTCTATTAAACAAAAACTACTTTTGACCCCAAATAAAGAGAAGCTCTATATTTCTTATAAAAAAGATATATATTTTAGAATATTTAAGCCTCATTTTTTGAATTGATGTGCGTCTTTTCAATTTTTTTTAAAAAATTTTGGACCTTTCTTTCTTCACAGATACTGTTAAATTAAAGCTGGCTTGAGTGAGTGTTGCTGGTGATCGTCGCAGTGACTTGAGGATACGAAATGAAGCATTCAAGAGCAGTCTCAGAAATGATATGTTGGGCTTAGATGGCAAAAGCCCATCATTCATTAATGGGCCCCTAACTGGCCCACCAAAAAATCAAAAGGTATCACATTTTGAAATGATTCTTTTGACAACCAAGGGACTGGGCCTAACAGTAGCGGCCAACCCCTTACTTATGTTTATAAAATTGCCATATAAGAATTGTTTTTTTTTTGTGTACATATTTTGCTGAAGTGGAGCTGGGCATATTGAGAAAAGGCAGGACCTCAGCTCAAAGCCCATTGAGGCAGGAATAAGCTAGCCCAGTTTCCGGACCAGTAAAGCCCAGCCCATAACCATCATCGTCATAGATCTTTGGGCCACCCAGTATCTGATATTGTTTTTTCAGATCTTGTTACCAAAACAGCCGAGTAATTGACTTCAGTCCTTGACGTGTATGACTTTGGAGGAGGCATTACTTAAAAGTATGAGTAACATTTTTCATTGGCGCCTCCATTAATTTAACCAACATCATCGGGGGATACAAATGTCCAACAGATGCATTTAAAAACTGAATATTGATCGAATATATATATATATATATAATACAGTAAGAATCGAAGAGACAAGAATGGATGTGGGATCTGACACGAGAAGAGGGAGAGCGCTGTGTGATTTGGCGCAACATGAACGGCTGATAACGAATGGGTAAAAGACCCGAGGGTCACAGAAAGGGATCACGTGGATCACGTGGCCGTGTGCTGTAGGGCTGGGCCTTGGTGGGACCCGTGTGCTCTATTATCCGTGATCCTCGACATGGGGTGTGTCGCTCACAGTCACACAGCACATCGCCACGTGTACCCCGTGGTCCCCACCTAAAAGGTTAAAACGCATTATTACCGTGAGGGTCCCGCGTGATCCTTCTATTAATTTCGTGCGTTCATCGTCACCTCCCCCAGCTCCAGCCACCTTTTGAACAAGGTTTCGCTAAATTTTTTAATATAATTTATGGATATATTTGGTAACGGTACTTATAAGTACTTTTATACAAATCGAGATAAATATATAAAAGAGATTATTTCGTTTTACTAAAAAAATACTGTTGAATGTGATTGTAAGCACTTTTGATAATTTATCAAATGATAACATGTTAGTAGTAGTTTTATATTGATTGTATTCATAATTAAACCCATGTTACTTGGCCCTCACATTTTGGGGCTCTTGTTCGGAATAAATATAGTGAATAAATTCTCCCTCCTACTTTTTGTTACAAAACGCTTTTTATTCGGAATGGTCTATCGGCCTGATTAAGTACCAGTGCATTGGTTCTATTTTTTCTAAGTTGTTCCTGTTTAAAATATTATGTCATTTTTTCTTTTTTATTTCCCAGGACATGATTCATATTTTAAAATACGACTAAAATTATAATTATAATTCTCTAGCCTCAATCCAATTCAATGCTTGAACCCCTACTTCTGATAGGATGGTTAAGGGGTATCTTGTAAATATGACAAAGATTGTTATCAGTTAATTCGACAGCTAAGGCCAGTGTCTCCCACCTTTTTACGATGACTTACGATTATGGTTATGATGGAGGGCAACAACTGCTAATTTTTTTTAAACAAGGTTATACTAACCTTTCATATTATAAAAATAAATATTAAATTAAAATACTATTTCGTTCCCTTCTTACAACAAACATATACTTTTAATTTTAGTTTCATTCCTATTTTCATCATTCCTACACTCATCAAAACATTTTCCACTGTGTTTCAAAACTTGACCGACTTTCTCAACTGACTCAAAGGATTATTTGACTTGAGTACATCAGTCTTATAGTAAAATTATACGTAAGTCACAACAATTAACTGATATTGCAATTTATATTTTCATCGATTCTAAAGCTCAAGAAAATAGATCTATTTTCGCTGAACCTTAAAAATAATTCCGTTTACCTAAAATTTGGAAAAAACATGAAATAAACAATCCAAGTTAAAATAAAACTTCCTTTACTTATTTACCAGGGTGAATGTTAAAACTAAATAATACAGATAAGATGCTTAAAAATATCAACAAATAAAAAAAGAGAACATACGAGGTGATTGGCAACAATTCCGAAGCAATTAAAAAACATTCACGTAAATTAAATTGAGAAATCTGACCCAAAACACCCCATTGGATCGGAATTAGCGCAAATGTAAAAATCAAAGATAAATTACTTGTAAAATAGCTAGAAGCCACCTTCCAATAGCGAAAATGGATAAGGTGGCCGTGGACTACTCCCCGCCGCCATTTCTGCAAAATAGCTCCTTGGTCCCTCGCTAGCCGAATTGCTTTCTCCCTCACGCGCCGACATCGACATCTTTGCTTTCTCATCCATTTTTGCCGCCACAACCGCCGTCAACGGGCTTGGCGACCCAGCGTGGCAATAATTATAGGCCTGTTCATTTATCAGAGGCCTCACCATTATAGAGCCATCTCTCTCGCACCACCAACCCGAGCCCGTATCAGCGCCGGAGATTATTGTTTCATCCGTCGGCGACTCCTGATTATAACGATCGAACTCAAAACCAGCTGTCGTTTCCGGCGATGGCGAAGATATTATCGCACCACCCAAAGCAGCTTCCTCCTCGTCAAACTCCGTCTTCACCGCCGCCGTACCAGACGAGGACGACGGCGATGATGATAT
>JANTPZ010001283.1:0-21953 GCA_025593235.1 Vachellia pachyceras | reverse complement strand
TCATTTCCCCCCTGTCAGTAGGTTTTCCTGTGGAACATGGAGACATTGCAAGCGGATAGCACTGCAGAGGAACACACACTTATTATTACTGATGTTCGCTTCAGACCAAATTCATCTCAGCTTGCAACTTCTTCATTTGATACAACTGTGCGGCTTTGGGATGCTGCAGATGTATGATTTCTTTTCTCACTCTTTTTTTTACTGTAAATAGAAACTTACCTTTGATCCATTCTACATTTATTGAGATGTTGTGTTTTTTATTGAATGTAATGTATTCTGCATGGATATTACACTGTTGCTTTCTACCATTTGGTATGTTGTTAGTCCGTAAATATATTGTTTTGACCATTCATTTCCCCCATATTTAACTTAAAGTGTTATTTGTGCTGTGGATACTGTGGTTGTTCCTAAAATAATAAAATAAAGAATATTGTCAAAAAGGATTGCTGTATATGTTTTAAATTTGTCGTTGTTTAGGATCAGAGAATTTGTTAAACATGATTCATGAGTTTCTGTATTGTAGTATGGACCATCTGAAGTAATGATTATAAACCAAAACTCATGTATATATTATACATTCTGAAACTTGTTATCTTGAATGTCTAATACAGTTATCAACTTTGAATTTGTTGTCCTATATTCTATTTCATTTTCCTTAAAAGTGCTGCTGTAAGAATGCATTTTGATTAGGGTTTTGTGGCCTGAAAATCATAATCAAAGGATGGATCTAAGGTAGAAAATTGGCGGGTCGGAGGGTAATTACCAATATGTTAATGGGAAGGGCATTGCTTGTTCAGGTATTTTTGTTGGTTTTTTTCCTGTAGCTGGTTTGGTGCTGTGAATAGTGACTAGGGGTATTGGGTTTAAATAATAGATAGATTAAAGGGCTCGTTTAAGTGAAGGAGCATCAAGTTTTTGAAGGGAAGGATTTTTAGCGCTATTATAAAAAATTGAGAATGATGGCTCAGAAGAAGAATCTCAACCAAGAAGAGAGCAATTTGCTACCAATTTGTATATTACATTCAGTCCCAAGATCAAAACCGAACCACCATTCTATATTATTAATTTCATCTTTTTTTTTATGCAAAAGCATCCTGTGTTTTGCGTTTGATCAGTTACTAATTCTTCATCACCAGTATCTACATTTTATTTATAGTTTTATTTCCATGTTTGATGTTGATTCAAATGCTTCTAGTTCTTACTGATCTCTTTTATTTTTCCTTTTTTTTTTTTTGTGTTGGCAGCCAAACTGCTTTTGTTTACAGACATATCCGGGTCATACCTCTCATGTGATGTCCCTTGATTTCCACCCAAAGAAAAATGACCTTTTCTGTTCTTGTGATGCCAACAGTGAAATTCGCTTTTGGAATATTAATCAATATTCCTGCTCTCGCATTTCCAAGGTCACTTTTGAAACTTAAATGATATAATTATCAGAGGTTTGATGGAATTTTGTGTTATGCGTTCTGAACCTCAATATCTAAATCAAGCAGGGAGGCTCTACACAGGTAAGGTTTCAGCCAAGAATAGGACACCTTCTGGCTGCAGCGGCTGGTAATGTTGTATCCCTCTATGATGTTGAGACTGACAGGCTGGTGCAGCCATTACAGGTATAAACATGAATACAAGCTCCTGAAGAACTAATGGGATTTAATGAAAGGTCTCTAGCAACCTCTTTTATTACAATATCCGGCCAATAATGTGAACTTCATTTGTTATCAGGGGCACACTACAGATGTGCATTCTGTTTGTTGGGATACCAATGGAGATTACTTGGCATCTGTGAGCCAAGAATCTGTCAAAGTGTGGTCATTGGCCTCTGGGGAATGCATTCACGAACTTGGCCCCAGCGGGAACATGTTCCATTCTTGTGTTTTTCACCCAAGCTACTCCACTCTCTTGGTTATTGGAGGCTACCAGGTATGTTTGACCAGGTCAATTTTCTAGTTGTATGAATGATTTCTTTTCTTTTTCTTTTGGGTTTACTTTTCCTATTTGATATTTTATGGTTTTCTTGTTTCAGTTTTACTGTTCTCATATCCTTTTCCTTAGAACAAGATACAGGCTATTAAGTGGGTGAAAGGTGTGGATGGGAAAAGTGTAGATAGATAAACAATCCGTTTTAGAAGAAGCTATATAGGAACCTGGAAGAGAAAGCTCTTTGGAGGTTTCTAGGAACTTTAGGGAATACGGTGACTCTGAAAGCTTGTTCATGAGACTGGTCTAAGTGACGCATTATAAGCCCACCCATCCAATGTGGGGCTTACGATACTTGCAGCTGGGTCCCAACATGCCACCAAGCTATATGGCTTGGGGTGGATGCTGGCAGGCTTTTGGTTTAGCTTTCTAGTCGTAAACAAATACTGCTAAATAAAGCAAAAGACGGAATGGAAAAGATTTTTGATAGATTCCGTATGATAAATACATCAAAAAGGTTGTGTATACCATAGATGGGTCTCTCAGTTGTGGGATATGTATGATACTGAAGATTTGGTGTGAGTGTTTGAGTTTGCACCGAACAATGAGGAATTTACGTGTTCTGAACTTAACGCTTGAACTGGAGAATGGATTGATAGGCTGCTTTACCATCCTCCTCAGATTCTACTGTTATAGTGCATCATATGATATGATTACCTAGTATTTTAACGGTTTCCTATAAATCATTTGTGGCTTGCAGTCATTGGAGCTATGGAACTTGTCAGAGAATAAATGCATGACAATACCAGCTCATGAGTGTGTGATATCGGCTTTAGCACAATCACCAGTGTCAGGGATGGTTGCATCTGCAAGCCATGATAAGTCCGTCAAGATTTGGAAATGAGTTTGATTGTTCCTGTGGTTGAAACAGCCGAGTCAAGTGTTATACTTACTGCATGTAACATTCTTATGGGCGACGAGTCTGAACAAGAAGCTGTTGAAGATTTTATTTGAAACAAAGGGGAAAGGAATCCTTTATGGTAACCCCCTCCCCCCCTTTTTCCTCTGTCTCTTTTAACTTCATTATTTAATGTTTACTGTGTTAATTTAATAAGGGAGTTTGGGTTTAAAGTTTTCATCTTTCCTCCTCTTCGTTTTTCTGTTGTATTGTGGCCTTTTTTAGGTTTTTCACGTTTTTTTATACTTTTTCTTATCCTAATATCGTTTGTTCATATGGTTGCTTCCTATTGTTACCTGTGCTTGAGCCTTGATGTTAATCTTCCATTTATCGTATCACACAAGTCCTCAAATGTTTATATCCTCCCATTGAGTTATTCCTTGCCAATGTATTTGATAAAAATCCCGTTTTTGTCGACTTGTGGATTCATTTCCAATCCTTTTCAAATACCAGTGTATTTTTTGGGGAAAATTAATAGTTTATTACCTATAATTTATGTCAATTTTTTAATCAGTCCTTGTATTTTTTAAAAAATAATAACTATCATAAAATAAGATGATGCAAAGTCGTTTATTAGAATTATTTTGTAATTGGTAACAATGCTTTACGGTGCTTAAAGACTTGTTGATTCAACTATAGATGTTTTTATCTATCGAGCAGTGGAATTTTTATTAGGACCATGTGAATGTTACTTGTTTTAAATTTAAAAAGAAAAAAATCTTTATTAAATCCAATCGAAATAATAAAATCCACTTGTAACTATTGCTCTCTTCGTCCACTCGTTTGCCCTCATCGGTCTTTCCCTCTCTCCCTTTCACTCTTTATCTGCAAAAGTCTAAATTTAGCAATAATATAATGTAGCCTCTATTGTATTCAAACATTAGACACATTTGTATTCATTATGTTTCTTGTATTTTTTATTCTTTCAATTGAACACATTTGCCACAATATGAAATGATCAATTTTTCATTAATGAACAAGATGATTTTATATAATTTTATATATCAATAATTAGGTTAGATTTTCGACGATTTATTTTCCCTTTCTTATACTCTCTTCTAGCTAATGATTGTTTACTAAGGATTGTTTGTAAGTCCTTTTCAGAGTAGTTTTTACGGATTTGGAAGTAAAATTTAGATTTCAAGACCTAGGTTTTAAAAGATTATGTTTGGGAAGTTATTGGCTTTTACGGCGTTCGAGACAAAAAGTATGCAGGAAAGGGAAAAGAGAAAATTTATTAGGAGATAGTGTATGATTTGACAAAAAAATAGATTTTTCAAAACTTAGTTTTCAAACCGAGGTTTTGTAGCCAAAATAGCTTTTCTGAAAAATGTGAGTACTTGGATAAAACTTAGATTTTAGGGTAAAACATGTTTTAAAATCAAACTTAAATTTAAGAATGGGAAGTCAAATAAACTCTAAAATGCTACATAGAAGAGGGAAGGGGGATGACTGTGATGTGCGTAGATGTAAGCTTGCCTCCATGAGTAAAGGTGATTGACGGGCGGCTTCAGTTGTTGCCTGTGGACCTTGTTTGAGAGCACTCCCATTTCTTATTCAGTGGTACGAACGGTTTTTATTAGAAAATTTACTGGGTACTAAATAAGGAATTTATTTAATGAATAATCTCAATTTTAAAAATATTTATCAAAATGTCTCATTGACAACATGAAGTTCTATACATTGACAACATCATGCGATATATTGACAACACCTCATGTTGTCAATAGAACCTTTTGATAAATATTTTTAAAATTGAGACCATTCATTAAATAAGTTCCTTATTTGGGACCTCCCAATAAATTTCCCTTTTTGATTTTGCTTTGGAAGAATAGAAATGGTTCAAAGACCAGGAAATGAAATGAAGAAATAGAGTGGATTTTGGAAAAAGAATAAAAGAGAAAAGAGGTTATATTAAAAAAAAAGAAAAAAATGGTATATAAGTAAAATCATTCAGAAATCCCTAATAAGGCCTCTAGATTTGATTAGGAATTAAGTAAAGGTATAAGCTTTAATCAATATTTTGCTATTTTGGATGAATTTAATAAGGATTTTTTCATTTAAAAATGGGAGTAATTTTGTGAATCTCGCTAGGCATGAGATCCAGATCGTGAAGTGTAACTTGTAAATTGAAGTTAGAATTTACAAGTGACTAATGAGGCAAATGAAATGGATTAGTCAGCTAGTTTCTTGGAATGTGATGAATAAAGTTTAAAACTTCATGTTCTAGCATCCAACAGTGATTTAAACATTATTACCGGAAATCTATACCAATAAGAAAAGCATTGAAGTAACACAAGTTGGTAAAAAAAAAATCTTAGTATGAACATACATTATGCCATAAAGAAAATGCAAACTAAAATCCCCCCAATGAGCATAATCAAAGAAAAAATAAATAAACTTCCATGTTCATGTTTTATTCAAGACGAAAATGAATCACGAAAGTAGAATTTGACAGGGAAAAAATTGCATGTCACCCTTATAAAAAATAATTGGTTTGTTTGGCGGAGCGATTGTAAAATGTAAATGTACGTTTAAAAAATTGCTTTATTCAAACGAGATAATTTCCTTAACATATTTATCTTGATTTACGTAAAAGTATTTATTGACCGCGTTTCTAAACAGGTACAATGCAAATTAACATTTGAACAAGGCAAGAATACTCCCTGTGGAGTTGTCAGATTGGGTATCAGACGCAACTCACCCTGTAAATTCTCAGACGAACCATGTTTATGACTTTGAGGATTGTTGAATAAGGAAAAGAAATAGCACCTCTATCATTCTTTTATATATATATATATGTTGATTGTGCCCAGCAGCATTAATCAATCTCTTTTTATGATTTTTTAATCTCTATGAGAAAGAGCCTATCCTTAATAAAATATGAATAGCTTTCTATTTTGATGTTATGTAAACAGAATGATTGATAAGTGGAATAGCCGCAACCCACACCTTTAAGTTGGGGAGTTGGCTCACATGCTCCAAATTTTGCAAGGAAGATTATTGCATTTTTAAAAATATTAAATAAAACAATATTCACCTATTTTTTTCTCAAATAATTCAATTAATAAATAAAAGATAATAAAAATTAATAAAATTATCATCAGATTTCAATTATAATTGATCCGATTGTTATTGACGGTTGGTGAAGTTGTTAATGATAAACGAATTAGTTACTTTTTAAGATTTATAATAATTTTATCAATTTTTTAATTTTATTTATTTATTAATTCCGTAACTCGGCGTTACTTCCAAAATGGTTATTTGTTTGAAAGGAGGCACAGTTCAGTACTTGGCCTATTTGGAGCGGTGCAGAGTAATGAGAGTAGGCCACTCGTGCGTGTCAGCGCGTGGAGTTCAAGCGTGATTGCGGAAGGTGAGATGAGGATATCATATCAGCATCACGACCCTTTACGCAGAGTGCAAGAAGCACCAAATAAATAAAATTAAAAATTAAATTCACTTTCCACGTGGCCACTCAAAAAGAGAATCCAATGACTTGGCCCTCTTGTCAAACGTATCTGTGAGCGACTCCTCCATTTCTCGCCTTCTCCTCATCTCGTGATATACCAAATCACCAATTGCCCACCCACCCCTTCCTCCTTCCTCTTCATTATTTTTTCTCTCAGTAAATTAAATTATTAACGACAGCAATTTTTCTTTCACAATAACTTTTTTATTACCATAAATGACAGCAAATTTTTTATATATTTAATAAAATATATGAAAATAAAAAGGATTACAAGGGAAATGTAATTCCCTCTCAATTGAAAAAAATGATTAAAATTCAAATTTTTACTTACATAAAATATCTATATTTAATGTTAAATAATTGAACACTAAAATATTGTGTCTATTTAAATTAGAGATAGAAACTATTTTTCTAACACTATTTATTATTTATAAAATAAATATGTTTTAGAAGTTCTATATTGTATCCGTTTGAAAATGTGGTAGAAAAATACTTTTACATAAGTTGAGATAAATATGAAAGAAGGTTATTTCATTTTACAGAAAAACACTGTTAAATACGCGTTTGATTTTCATTGTATCAACACTGTTATACAATCAACACCATTTGTGGCATTGGATTGATGTTTTTGTTTTGTTCGCTTTATTGATGGGAAGAAAGGAATATACTGTATAGTAAAGAAATATTTTTACGTAAATCGAGATAAATATGTAGAAGTGATTATCTTATTTTACGGAAAAACATTGTTAAACACATGTAATAAATACAATGCACAATCGTGAAGGAGGCAGGGGTAAAATGGGAAAATACAGGAGAGGAGAAAGAAAAGGGCGAGAAAATGGAAGAGAAGGTGGGTGGGGTCTGGGAAAGGTGGGGAAGCCAACCCTACCAACTTGCCCTTTTTCTCAAAACCAGTGAGTCAGTCTTTCATTAGCATTTATACTTCGTATCCCCCAAGCCTCATTTCCTCTCTCTCTCTCTCTCTCTCTCTATGACCATACTATCTCCCTTCGCTTTGCTTCAGCTATAGCTTGATGGGCAAGTACATGAAGAAGGCCAAGACCTCCTGCGACGTCGCTGTTATGGACGTCGCTCAGTCCTCCTCCTTCGGTGTTCGTACCCGCGCCAAAACCCTAGCCCTTCAGAAATCTCAGTCTCAATCCTCCTCTGGTTCCTATCTTCAGCTCAGAAGTCGCCGCCTTGAGAAGCCTCCTGTTTTGATTCCCACCACCCATTGTTCCAAGCGACAGAGGCAGGCTTCCAAGGACGTCGTCGCTGTTCAAAACCCTAAATCAATTCCTGCTACCAGGGCCGGTTCCAGGCTCCGACACGGTTCCGGGGCCTCTGAATCTAATGCTTCGCTTTCGCTGGGCCGCGTGAGCAGCAAGGAGGATGGTCAGAGGCCCGAGGAGGCTTCTTGTAAAGTGTTGGTTAATGAGGACGGGGTTCAGGAGACTCATGAAAATGTTGATGTTGGCGTTGAAGAAGCTTCTTTTGGAGAGAATGTTCTGGAATTTGAAGGTAGAGAGAGGTGGGTTTTTTTCTTTCAAATAAAATAAACATTCAGTTTTCTTTGTGCTTCTATTTTACTTGCCCCTTCTCCTTTTCAATGCTTGTCAGCGTAAATTTGAATGGTTTGATTGCCAGGTTGGGTGGCAGTGTAGAGAGAAAGAATTTTGGAAACGAATTTCATGATTTTTTTTTGCGTTGTTTAGGAAAGGAGGAAATTTTCTGTCAATTCGAGATCTCTGCCTGTTTATCTATCGAATACGTTTTATTTCGGGGAAGCATAGCTTTGCAGAACTTGCAATCATTGTATTTTTTTCTCTCCCGTCGTCAATAATTATTTATTGCGAAAGGTGTAAGAAAAGTCCCCTTTAAATTTTCCCGGTTATTATCTTGGTTGCAAATGCAAAGGAAGAAATAAACAAATAAAAGGCTGGTAACAAAGGAGAAATTGGAATTAACCTGGAAATTTCAATAACTCTGATTATATTTAGTTTCTCGCTTCTTAAATCCCTTCAGGTTTGAATCCTATTGCCTTGGTTCGCCCGGAGGCAACTTTCAACCCAAATGAACCCAGGAAGTAAAAGATTTTAATTGAAAGAAAAAATTGCTTCTTGCTTTATTGCTAGTTCACTTTTCTTAGCTATCAAGCGTGGTGCTGGTAGCCTACTCTCTGTTTCTCGCTGAATTAAGGAGGGGGATATTTTTTTTTTAATCCATCTACTTTTGAGTTCTGTAATTAAGTACGAAATTTGAGCAGATTTTTTCATTTTTTGTTGTCCTGTTTGGCGCTGTTGTCTTAGTTTTATCTGGTATTTGGAAGTTGGAAATTTCACTTGTTTTATTATCCTTGCAGGTGCTTGGGTCTCCCATTTTTCAAAAAATTTATTACAAACAAGCCCTTTTGTTTTTTTTTTTGGGGCGGGGTAATCTGGCTGTTTTCCGGTGTTTCTTTTTCTTTTGTGATTTTTTTTCGATCTTTATTTCTCTGAATTCTTTTCTTATCGTCAAACCTTTTAATACTGTTCAATCTTTTATGTGTCTTCAGGATATTGTGTTGATATTCTGAAAACCCTTCCCATTCACTTCTCGGTTATTCATTTTTTCATGTTTTCCCCTCAGAAAAAATTAATCCATAGATGTTCTTAAATAGGAATGCTTGAGCTTGACGGTTATTTTCATTTTCTTCTATTAGATATTCTCTCCTCCCTACTCAATTCGATGTTTTCTCTTGTTTTCCTGTTGATTCGATTGTATTTTTTCTTTGCTAACTGTTGATATCATTGGAGCTGTATGTCGTAATAATTGTAATGGTCTAACTTGGAAAACGTGTGGATCAAATTCAGTAATTTTATCTCATTCATTCTGTTTTCCGAAACTATCTCATAATTCGATGTGGAAGGGATAACGGCATGGTTATTGAGATATGGATCTCTAATGGGTGTCCCCCCCCCCGGGGGTGGGGCCATTCGTCTATGGAATCTTTGACGTGCATGTATCAAGCTGTAATGTTAAGTTTTTTGGAATCTTTTTATTTATTACTTTTACGTATGCCTTGGAAATGTAAGCATGAGCTTCTAACACAAATGTCCGTGATAGATTGATTTGTTATCCTTTTCTTCTTGTGGTACTTGCTAGTGCTTCTAGTTTGCATAAATGCTACTTAGTCTTATTGTTTGTTAGTATTTGCAACAGGAGCACTAGAGAATCCACTCCTTGCAGCTTGATAAGGGATCCAGACACTGTCAGGACCCCTAGTTCAACAACAAGGCCTACTTGTTCCATTGAAGTTAATCGAAGGTCAGAAACCACAACAAGAAGGCACATTCCAACTGCTCGTGAAATGGATGAATTCTTTGCTGATGCTGAAGAGGCACAGCAAAGGCGATTTGTTGACAAGTATGCTTTCATACTATATTTCTTTTATTTTCTTTGTTGTGTTTTCTCCCAAAGACACATGTACATTCTTCTATGTCCCTGGGCTAAAACATATCCATTGTGGGTTCGATTGCAGGTACAACTATGATCCTGTGAATGACAAGCCACTCCCTGGACGTTATGAGTGGGAAAAATTGAAACCCTAGGATGCTAGTCTTGGTGGTTCATATTGACTTCTTGTCCTGCACATTCTCCGGTTGATCTAGATTATTAGGAACTTTGAAGTGGCAGGGTTAGATTTAGTTGAAAGGGTGGTAGTGTCATTTCCATTTTCCATCGCCCCTTTTATTTTACTTGTAAAGAAAGTAGGGCTGTCAAGATGTGTAGACTAATGGTCTGTAACATAACAGAGGTGATGATGATTACACAACAATACAGAATCTAGAGTCCTTTGTCTAACAGATCATCTGAGAGGGGAAGGGAAAGGTGTAGGTTGTAGTGGGGTTAGGTATCAGTGAACTAATTAGGTGGGTATGAGGTACAGGAATTTACTTGGGTAGGTTTCTTTTGTTCTTGTATTTTCCTCCCCTTCTTTGTCTATACTTGTACTGATGGAACCTGAACAAAACCTTCTTTAATAAAGATTTGCCCATTTCCCCCTCTTCATGTGTCTCTTGCTCTCTGTTCCGCCTTTTATACATTCGCCTTTTGACCCCATGCCTGCCAGACTTGGTTCCTTTCATTTGGAGGAAATTCCTAAATGGACATGATTTCCGGAGGACAGGTAGGTTCAAGACAAAAGCGGGGTCATGAGCGGACGTGAGCATATCAGAAGTGGATTTTACTGTGGAAAAAGTTGATGCAAGCCTGTAACTGTATATTTATCTCTTCATGATTAGTTCATTGAAGAACTTCTCTAGATTGCGGAAACCTGCCACTTGATGCTTGGAGAATTGATTGGTTCGTTTAATATAATGGTGAGGTTCTGCAGCTAGTGGGCATATTGGGAGGACCTTGTCTTCTCCGCAATCGAGTCTCCATAATAAGCTGCCTTGTAAATAAAATGACATAAATGGGGGGGGGGCCTTCTGCAAATATGTGAAATGAGGTGAAAAATGACGCGGTGTGATAACAGGGGGTGCGAGATTTTCGGCTTTCTTTTCTGGGTGCTATGTTTCTGGGTAAACAATCTGAAGCTCTGACTGGGTGCTGCAGAGAACACAAGGGCCACTGGTGGTTTCTCTTTTGTCAAACAAGCATGGCCTTCCTTCGGATCTAGGGGACATGTTTTTCAGCTTGGTAAAAACTATGAAAGCAGGGTGTTTTTTGCACTCTGGGATGAAGATGCAATAAATTGAGAAAAGGCTCATCTAAATGCGTCTGTCAGAATGAATCTATTATACTATTCAAAATTGAAGCAGTTCATGTCAATAAATGCCCTCTCTTCTTTTGATGTATGCTCTTTTCACTGGGTTAAAACTTGAAATCATGAGATAAATAGGAGGAGGATCTGAGTGTCTGAAAGGTGCTGCAAAAAATGGGGATTCAAATGATTAGGCTTTTTGGTGAGTGACACATTTAGAGAGTATGAGGAAGGAAAGGGTTTCATCAGGCGGCCTTCTACTCTCCTCGTTCCATCATTCATCATCGTCCAGAGGACTGAGCACGTTACATTCAAAATCACAGACTCGGTTTTACGAATGTACCCCTGACTGGCCGTTGAAAAGGAAAAAAGGGGCAGGGGCAATTTCAAGCACGCAATCGAACCAGTCGTTGAAGACTTGAAGGCCACAATCCATCAAAAGCTGTCTGTCCCTGGCGTAGAAATAAAGGATGCCTGCCCCTCCAGTCCACTCCATCCATGGATAAAGATATTAATTAATAGTCATGGTTGTAAAAAGGTCCGTTTAAAAAAACAGTGAAAAAATACTTTTATCATTTATAAGGTAAATGTGTGAATGAAATTATCTTATTTTATAAAAAAATACTGTTAAACATATTTTGGGGTGTTAAAACGCTTTGTTAAACGAATAACATAAATAGGAGCGTTAAACTCCCCCGGTCAAATGAAATGAGGGGATTAAATTTTATTTTTAATATAAAGTTTTAATTTACAGCGTCTTATAGATTATAAATCTCTTTTCCTCCTTAAGTGCTCCTTTGTATGAAGGGGGATGCAGGTAAATTTTTAGAAAAATTGATGCATATTTATTACAAATAATTATAATAAATGCTTTTGTTATTGTCCATAAATTAATTACTATATTTTTGCACAAAGAAGAAAAGGAAGCAGTAAAATATTATGCATGTTTGGGAATAACTTATTCCCAACGATACACGTAAATTAAGATAAAATCATTTTAAAATTTGTAAAAACCATATTGAAATTCATAAAAACCATCTTGAAATCCCTAAAATCATCTTGATATCCATAAAATCATCTCAAAAAAATTTTAATATCCGTAACTCCTTTCTCTCAACGGATTTTTCAAACACATAGTATATGTTTAGGGACGCGGTAAAGAAGTACTTTTATGTAAGTGGAGGTAAATATGTGGAAGAAATTATGTCGTTTTACAAAAAAACACTGTTAAATATACGTTTTACTTGTTCCAACGTAACAACAGGACTGAGGGGAGGTGGGGTTTGAGAATAAGAAGGAAGTGCAATTCCCAATGGAAAAAGTGATGCCAGATAGAAATAGCAGTAGATAGAACTTGGACGGGAGAGGGCTATGTAATGATTATGCGGCTAACCCCTGTTTTTGAGATTGATGTGAAATGGATTCATTATTCAAAACAGCATATGAGTGTTAGTGGAAAGCTGTCTGAGATTCTTTCTGGTTGTTTTTCAAAACCCTACGCTCCCTCTCATCATTTTCTCATTCCTCTTTCTTATTTTCATATCTTCCTCTCAACTTTCCTTTGATATTCACTGTCTGTGACAGTGACCGTAGAATCCTGCATTTAATATTCCAGCCCCCATCTGTTTTAACAGCAATCGCCTGAGAAGATGTTTCTAAATTTGCTTATTATAAATTATTAAATTGTAATAAAAGCATTTAGAATTGTGCAAATTACAGAGTTAATATCATTATTGATCTTACATATTAATTAAATTTTAATTTTGATTCATTTAGTTTTATACAAATTTGGTCCAAGATTAATTTAAGTGTAGAGATACAGGAGCTAGTTGTTAAAATTGGACTACGTATTCACAAAACATGTATAAGAATTAATAATGGTAATGAGCTTTTCTTTTGTTTTTTTATATCTGTGAACTTCAAATTATATTCCCTTAACTGTAATCAAGTAAAAGACATATGGATGAGATTGAATAAGATGATTAGGATGTTTGAAGAAAATATGCCAACTAACTTTTTTAATCTAATCAAATTAGTTATATAAATTTTATATCAAGGGTTAACTGGGTGTTTGATGATTTGTTATCAGATGCATGTTTCACTTCCCTTCCGATCACCCATCCCGCAGCAATATTTCACCCAAAACAATGTGAGCACCCTCTTTTTTGCACTCAAGATGTCAACATTACAACCAAATGACAAGACAAGCTTCAATGGATGACAAACTGGGGGTTTCATCAAACAGGTTGGTTCACCCTTTATTTCAAGGTTTATTGATAACAAACGCTTATGAAGGAACGAAACGACCGACCCTGAGGTAAGATACCCTCAAATCGATTAAGGACACGTTTGGTATGATTGAATTGAAGGTATGGAAATGGAATTAGAATTGAATTCTAGCAAAAGGATTGTTTGGTATGACTGAATTGAATTTCACATGGAATTCAATTCAGTCAAAAATGGTGGAAACGAATTCCACCTAATCATGCATTGAATTGATGAAATTTCATGGAATTCCAGAGCTGACATCTATTTTTTCATACGTAGACGAAGGCGCAGATGGCACCAATGAGCACCTCCAATCTCAACCCCAACCACCAGCGACTCCAACCTCAACCCCAACCAGCCGGCTGTGTCTGAGGATGGTGAGGATGCGATGATGCCAACGATTGAAGCTCATGATGGCGAGGTTTGAGCGATCGACGACAGTGACAACTTCTCCTTTTCATCTTCGGCCATCCACTACAGTGACAACTTCTCCTTTGACGATTTGTATGAAGACTGCATGGGAACGAAAATGCCTTCGCTGAGATTCTTTTTTTTATTCTTTTAAATATAAAAGGGCATTTTAGACTTTTTTAATAAAAACTAGAATCCAATTTTATGACATACTAAACGTACTTTTAAAATCAATTTCCACCTTCATATCCATTTCCATCTCCATATCTATTTCCATTTCCATCAAAATCAATTTCATTGTACCAAACGGGGCATAAGATCTTCCTAGGAAATCAACAGGAGTGCATTGGGAGGAGTGCATTGAAATCAAATATTAATTATTGACAATAAAACATGGTAGAAGTTTAATTAATGAGCCATCAACGTTTCAGTTTTAAATCTACTTTTTAACACTGTTGATGACATCATTTTGTAAGCCTTCTTTAGATATAAAGTTATGTTCTGGTTTTAGTTAACTTATTTCACATGAACGAACAAGAATCTTAAACCCTGTTAAATATATATGAAGATCAAGTAAATTTTTAACTTTATTCTTATATAATATCAAATACAACTAATTAAAACAGAGATAACCCGTAATGAAGGAATATTAAAATGGTACATTCACACGAGAAATTTAATGAGGTACAGAACCTCCCCTCTCTGGCCTCAGCCCTGTAAATACGACCACGCACCGAATGAGCCTTCTTTAGATGTAAAGCTAGCCTTCTTTAGATGTAAAGTTATGCTCCAGTTTTACTTAACTTATTTCACATGAATCAATAAAAATCTTAAACTTCGTTAAATGTATCTTAAAATCAAGTAAATTTGTAACTTTATTCCTACATAATATCGAATACAACCCATTAAACCAGAGTCAACACATGACGAAGTAATATTAAAATCTTACATTCACACGAGAAATTTAACAAGTAGAAAACCTCCCCTCTCGGCCCTGTAAACACGACCACGCACAGAATAAGCAAAAACAAAAGGTTTAACAGAGATGGACTGCGAGGATGATGGTCCAACCATTAATTTTAATTGATCAGAGATTAACGGGTGAATCACCTAATAATATTGATAATAACAAGAACAGCAGCAACTTGATTGGATATATGAAATCGAAAGCCCCAGAAAAAAAGTATCATGCAGAGGTAATTAAGAAGAGAGTGAGCATGAGCATAGCAGAAGATGCAGTATATTGAGGATGAGAGGAACAAAAAGACCCACGAGAACTGTCAATAAAATACTAAGCTGTTGGATTTTTGAAAATGATCACAGGAAGCAGAAAACGAATAAAATACTAAGTTGCAACTCCTGAGAACTGAAATTCAAACACACAGTTGAATAGAGACAGCTCATTTGAGTCACATGTCAGACAAAAGACAGCGTCGGTGAAACACACAAGACAATTCCTACAATTCACTCATAACCTCGTTCTTCAGACTTTTGATCTGATCGATACAACATGAATCCAAAAATAACAAACCCATGAATGTGTAAAAACCATGACAGATTTTACAGGTACGGTTTCATCAGCTGCTCATGCATTTGGCAGGCACTTCTCATGTATTGGAGGTAAGTTCCCTTTGGCACTATTCAGGTCTCAAGCTAAAATTAATATTAATCTTCAATGAAAGAATTTTTTGTAAAAAAATAATAATAATTCAACATCACACAAGAGGTCTTGAAGTTGAGTTTGTTAACTTTTCCCCCAGCACATGCATTCTTCTACCAATGGGCAATCGTGTTCGAGACACTGTCCGATACGGACATTTCTTTTAGCTAAGACTTAAATTTTAATTCATCACGTTATGAGTGATTAGTTCATTCATTCCACTAGGACCAATGTCCGGTGATTAATTGAGTACATTTTTAAATCAAAGAGGCTTGTTATTATTGTGCTTAAAAATGCACCAATAGCCAAGCCTGGGCTAACCATCCCAGCCCAACCAGGCGTGCCTTTGTTGAAAAGGCCACAGGATCAAATGAACTCATTGGGCGTCCTCTCAACCTTATATCTGACCCATTGTTGAATGCATGTTCATGTATCTAACCTACCACGCTCCATCAAGAAAATAAAAGAATAGGTTAATGTCTTCGATTTTTATTTTTCTTTTGCCAGGTTAAAAACAAAATGAAAGCCTGGCTTGTGAAGAAAGCAAGCGACCTTGGTAGATCCAGAAACCTTTTTGGAGAAATGAGAAATCCAATAGATGCAAGCAGCGGATATTTCGAATTTGCAGTGTAGTCCCTCTATTTACAAACACTTCCACTCTCTCTCCTTCTCTCTGTCGCTGAAAGTCGTCTCTATTTGGAACGAGTTCTGGTAGGGTTTCTAATCATCCTCTTCTAAACCCTAACCCTAATCCTTCGGATTTCTGTTCAAGATCCAAATCCTCTGAGTTATCCTTCATCTCCCTCGGACGTACCATGGCGGCCACAATTGTGAGTTCTGCGAGCGGTTTGCTGGCGATGCTGAACGAGTCCCATCCTATGCTCAAGCTTCACGCTCTCTCTAACCTCAACAACTTGGTTGACAACTTCTGGCCTGAGATCTCCACCAGTGTCCCCGTCATGTACGCATTCTTTCTCTCCTCCCAATGCGTGTGTTTGTTTGCGCGTAATTTTGTGATTCATTATTGATAATGTATGAATGGAGTTGCCTGTCCTAATTGACCCGCTGTACATCCGATGGAATACGGTGATCAATTCAAACCCTTACTAGTATGAAAACAGTTAGACGTCAATGACACAAACCAGCTAAATGCAAAATTAAGGCTTTATGCGAGGAAAAAATTCTCAAAAATACTATTGTAACGGAGAATAAGGAAATTCAGGGAATTTGTTAGCAATTGTAACCTCTGGATGTTGAGATTAACGAGCCGGTATATAGTTGAATCTCTACGAGTACGAGACTATGTGAGGCGTTGATTAGAGAGAAAAGTGGTAGGGCATGTTAAACATGGACCGGCTAAGTTATTAAATAAGCATGGACAGTTAATTAAATAAGTACCAACATAACGTGTAGAACATGAAGCCAATATTTGAACAGAAGTATTCCTTATCCGCAATGCACATATTGCTTAACACGAAATCGAAGAAAATGTTTGAATCACTGAATTATTTCAATAAAATCATTTGGATTTCTATCAATCTGATTTTGGTCTTTAAAGTAGCTCCGAAGTGGTATACCTAGATGTTTTTCTCTGGTATACCGTTGACTGAAATTTTCTTTGTAAGATGTCAATTCATCTAGAGAATTGTGATTGTATGAATTAATATCATTGGGTTCTTGATAGTTTATTAGATAGGAATTTTGGTAATATGGTTTCACAGTGGATGATGCTTGTATTTTGTCCTTGACTGCTTGCTTTCATAATTAGAGTTGCTTTCTGGAGAATTATGCCCATAATATTCTTCCTACAAATAACGATAGACCATGGACCATACTTGCAACGGTCTGTCAAGATTATCTATAGCATCCATAGGATTGCTCAATTACTCTGTTTAAGTTCCTACATGGCACAAACAAGCCTATAAATTGCACTAAAAACTCGGTAGATAGTCAAGAATGTGAATAGTGTTGAAGGACACTTTACACGGTGTAGGCAGGAGTCTCATTCAATGGGGAGCACGTCCTTGTTTGGCACCATCTTTGGTGAATTACTGTTTTTTGGGTTAGGCTGGTTTTTTGCCTACGATGATACTGCTGAGGTTGGTTACTTGGTTGATAGTTTTGGCAGTTTATATGTTAAAGGAAGTTTCATTAATCTGCAACTCTTCTGGGTTGTAGATTGGGGGTGTTTGAGATCTTGGGATGACGTAACTCTGTATTGTTCTTGGCCTGAGGTACATTACATGTTTCCCTTGAGAACTAGATGAGGTAGAGTGAGTAGAGAATGATGGTTTGTAGTGTGATTGAATACGTTTGAATTGTTGACATGTCTGGTGATTGGTCCTTATTGGCATTGAACAGGGAACATGAAACTGTGGTTGGATTGTAGAAATTTTTGTATCTCTTGATGCAGAACCAGATATTTCAATACATTTAGGAGCCCACTTCAACTTAGCAGCACTTCAGATCATTCAGCACTCCAATTCACAATTTAAGGCAAACTTTAATATGCTGCCACCTAGATAAATGCATTCCCCCCCATTAATTCAAGCAGCTTCCATTTTTTGTGCATATGCTTGGAATATGGAAGTCCTTATGAGTTAACTTGCTACGTTCTGACTTCTGATGTCTGGCCATTATAATTATGTTTTTTTTTTACAGAGAGAGTTTATATGAGGACGAAGAGTTTGATCAACATCAAAGGCAACTTGCAGCGCTTCTTGTATCAAAGGTCTTACCTCTGTGCTGATTACTGAACTAGCATCTCTAGGGAATCCAAGTTCTGTTAATATAATGTTTTCCTTTAATACTTAGGGGTTTATATTGATTTCCTTAACTAAGGAGCAAAGCACAGGCATAAGTGTTTGTTTTTCAATTTCTTAAATCAGTGCAATGGTTTGTCTTTTGTTAGCTAATCTTAATTTGCTTCCTGATCTTCAGGTCTTTTATTACTTGGGTGAGCTTAATGACTCATTGTCTTATGCTCTTGGAGCTGGTCCTCTGTTTGATGTTTCAGAAGATTCTGACTACGTGCATACTCTTCTTGGTATGACCTGTGGCCTGTTTAATAATTCAGTTTTTGAAGTGAAAAATGCTTCATGATAATTCTCAACATCCAAAGCTTGGTATAAGCATCAATTTGACCTCTTTGAGATGACAGAGTCATGTCTTTGAATTCGTTTGGTTTGCTATATTTGAAACTGCAACATTAATATGAAGAAAATTTGTATGCCCTTTAATACATGTTTAATTCTCATGGAACGTTATTTATTTCCTTTATGTCAGCTAAAGCCATAGATGAATATGCTAGCCTGAAGTCTAAGGCGGCAGAGTCAAGTGATGACTCTGTGAAAGTGGACCCTAGATTGGAAGCTATCGTGGAGAGAATGTTGGATAAGTATGTAAAGTATGATTGTTCTTATGTCAGTCTGGTGATCAATTTCCATAATTCTGACTTTTCCTCTATTTCTTTTCCCTTGTTTAGGTGTATCATGGATGGAAAGTATCAGCAAGCTATGGGAACTGCCATTGAATGCAGGAGATTAGATAAACTGGAGGAAGCGATTACAAAAAGTGACAATGTTCATGGCACTTTGTCTTATTGCATTTGCGTCTCTCATTCCTTCGTGAATCTTAGAGAATACAGACAGGAGGTAATAACATTGAAGATCTACTAGTTGTATTCCAATCCTATACGTAGTTATTTTGTGGTGGACCTCCCCCATTTAATTTTGGTCTTTGTGTTGTATCTTGTTTAAAATTTTAATTTTAGTGGTTTTATTTTTCATTTATCCTTTATTCCTCAACACTTCTGTGGGAAATTTAATTAGAAAGTGCTGAAGCAAATTGTAAAACTAGCATGATCTATGACTACTCAATGATCAATAAGACTGACGTTCTGGTTTCTTGGTTACAAACTTGAGCTTTATATATTCATCTTGTGGTTCATGATCCAGCTTTATAGGTTGCTGCTTCTATCACTTCCCTTTTTATATCATACTTTTTTATGCTCACCGCACTCTATATTTCTTAGGCATAAATCAGGACAATGTTGGTGAAGGTCAGAAGTTCTTGCTTTTTAGGAACTACTCCACATGACACCTTTATGATTTATACTGTGTCCCCCCCCCCAAAAAAAAAAACCAAAAAAATCTATTTGAAAGCTAATTCTTCCAGTGAAGAGTTTTTATCAATTTTAGCACTACTTGACAGTAATTTGCAAAATGTGAGAGACATTTGAACGAGGTGTGTCTAAAATTAGATGAATGAAATTGGTCTTTTATCTCCTTTTTCAGGTTCTTCGCCTCCTTGTCAAAGTATTTCAAAAGCTTCCATCTCCTGATTATCTTAGTATCTGCCAGTGTCTGATGTTCTTGGATGAACCCGAGGGTGTTGCAAGCATATTAGAAAAGCTTTTACGATCTGAAAATAAGGATGATGCCCTTCTGGCATTTCAAATAGCCTTTGATTTGGTAGAGAATGAGCACCAAGCTTTTCTTCTAAATGTTAGAAATCGCCTTTCAACCCCAAAGTCCCAACCTTCAGAATCTGCACAGCCAAACGCTAGTGAACCAGCTCCAGATGCTACTGCGAGTGGACCAGATGATGTTAAAATGGCAGATGGTGATTCTGCCTCTAATGTGAATGTGCCTGAGGATCCAAGTGAAACTACCTATGCTGAGAGGCTAAACAAAATGAAGGGAATTTTGTCTGGAGAGACTTCAATACAATTGACCCTGCAATTTCTGTATAGTCACAACAAGTAAGGGTCATAGTTTTGCGGATTGTCAATTTTTGTTGTTTATGGTATCTATCATTTGATCTGTTGGTTCTTATTCTGTATTGACCATGTTTGCACTCAGATCTGATCTCCTGATCCTAAAAACAATCAAGCAGTCTGTGGAGATGAGAAATAGTGTCTGTCACAGTGCAACTATATATGCTAATGCAATTATGCATGCAGGAACAACTGTAGACACTTTCCTGAGGGAAAATTTGGTTAGCCATTTTTCCTTGCTGTTTTCCCTCCCTTCTTAAAGTTTGATTATTTTCTATTATTAAGATTTTGTGGCCTTGAAAATGTCAGGACTGGTTGAGCAGAGCTACTAATTGGGCCAAATTTAGTGCAACTGCTGGTCTTGGTGTTATTCACAGAGGCCACTTGCAGCAGGGAAGATCATTGATGGCGCCTTACTTGCCTCAGGGTGGGTCAGGTGGTGGTGGTAGTCCATACTCCGAAGGAGGTGCTCTGTATGCTCTTGGTTTAATCCATGCAAACCATGGGGAGGGCATCAAACAATTTCTTCGTGATAGCCTGCGCACTACTACTGTTGAGGTGCTCCTTAATTTTGATGATTATTTTCTGCAGAAAAATCATATTGTGGTATTATACTTCACATTTTGGTTATGGTCCAGGTTATCCAGCATGGTGCATGTCTAGGTCTTGGGCTTGCAGCTCTAGGTACTGCCGATGAGGATATATATGATGACATCAAAAGTGTTCTCTACACTGATAGTGCTGTGGCTGGCGAAGCAGCTGGTATAAGTATGGGGTTGCTCATGGTTGGAACAGCCAGTGAGAAGGCAAGTGAGATGCTTGCCTATGCACATGAGACACAGCATGAAAAGATCATTAGGTAAATAGGTTTCTATTGACTAGGTGCTAAACCGACACTTCTTTTGCTGGATATTTATATGTATATTTAATATTTCAGGGGTTTGGCTTTGGGGATAGCTCTTACAGTATATGGTAGAGAAGAAGAAGCAGATACCTTGATTGAGCAGATGACTCGAGACCAAGATCCCATATTGCGTTATGGTGGTATGTATGCACTGGCCCTGGCATACAGTGGAACAGCAAACAACAAGGCCATTCGACAGTTACTGCACTTTGCTGTGTCTGATGTGAGTGATGATGTCAGAAGGACAGCGGTTCTAGCATTAGGATTTGTCTTGTATTCTGACCCAGAGCAGGTTGGTGCTGTCGTTCCTATTTTTATTCTTCTTGCTTTGAATCTAGTTCTCTGTGCTTGGGCCATGCCCAAAACTCCTCATTTCAACAATTATTTGTTTTGTACAATGTTAACACACACACCTCTTTGCCGTCAGATTCATGTTCTATCTTTGCTTGAGTGGCTGTGCTGAGATATCACAATGTTTTATGCTTGCAGACTCCTCGGATTGTTTCTCTCTTATCTGAGTCTTATAATCCCCATGTTAGATATGGTGCGGCACTTGCTGTGGGTATTTCCTGTGCTGGTACTGGTCTTAGTGAGGCCATATCTCTGCTGGAGCCTTTGACATCAGATGTTGTTGATTTTGTTCGTCAAGGTGCCCTTATAGCAATGGCTATGGTGATGGTACAGATCAGTGAAGCTAGTGACCCTCGTGTTGGGACATTCAGGTAACCTGTTACTGACTTCTTGAATATTGAGGAAACAAGTATTTGAATTTTGTATGGTTTACTGATTTAATGCTATTCTAGGCGACAATTAGAGAAAATAATTCTGGATAAGCATGA
>JANTPZ010001282.1:0-31740 GCA_025593235.1 Vachellia pachyceras | reverse complement strand
TGAAAACTTGTTTTTGGTGATCGAAATGAAGGTGTCGAGGAATATTAATCTGGTGTATGGAGGAGGCAGCATTGGTTTGATGGGGTTGATTTCTCAAGCTGTTTACAATGGTGGTCTCCACGTAATAGGGTGAGCATTTAGCAACCTTTGATCTTTTTCACTGATGTTCATTGTTCATTTCAATTGTTGTCAACTAATGTGTGTCATGTTGTTGTGTGCAGGGTTATTCCAAAGACACTGATGCCGAGAGAGGTAATGTTGATAGATAAGGTCTTGAAAGCATCTCATTATTATGAGTATTATCAGCCAGAAAGAAAATGACCAAAAACAGAGAACACAGACAGAGAGAAGAGAATTTATGTTATCCTTCCATCATGTTTGGATTTCTGGCTTTATAATTAAGTGTTAAAGCGAGACACTTAGGTTAAGTTATAGTACATGATAAGTAAAATGGCAGGCAAAGTGGGGTCGGTGGGTGAGAGGCAATTGAGATTCATATGGGGATGCATAGTTTTACTGGGCAAGTAACCATGTTATTGTTTGCTTCTGTCATAACAAGATTCTCTCTCCCTCTCTCTCATTGGGTGAGAGTGAGAGGGACAGTGAAAGGTGTATGTAAGGAATAATAATAAAGAAGGAGGGTGTGGATGGGATTTATGCAGATAACAGGAGAAACAGTGGGAGAAGTGAAGGCAGTAGCTGACATGCATCAAAGGAAAGCTGAGATGGCCAAGCATTCTGATGCCTTCATTGCCTTACCTGGTTAGTCTTAACATATACTCTCTCATCCTTTATTTCCCATTCAAATTCTAAATTATAGTTAAATAAAATTATTTTTAATCTATAATATAAACACTTTCAACCACCTTATCAGAATTAAGAAAGATTCTTATAACACTTTTACCTTTCTTAATGAGATTTTGAATGAAAGAGAAAAGTATAAAAAATCACATTTAGACATTAATTGTAGGGGTAGAATTGACAAATAAATATGAAAACAAATTTCTTCTAGAAGATGACTTATATTATAAAGAGGATGGAGTGGTTCCATGGTTACTACCACAATTCCATTAATGAATGTTTGACCCAAAAATTGTTTTGAGGCCATAGAGCCTAAAAGGGCCCACAATGAAGAAGTACAGTATTTAAGACCATAATAGAGTGTAGTTTATGATGAAGAATCTGAAATTGTGAGTGTTGAAGGTGGCTATGGGACACTTGAGGAGCTTCTTGAGGTCATAACCTGGGCTCAACTAGGCATCCATGATAAACCTGTAAGTTTCTTTTTAAAGATCCCATTAGAAAGGTGAAGAATGACTGATTATTAATTGAGGTTTTTGTTTTTGTTTCAATTGGAAAGGTGGGGTTGTTGAATGTGGATGGGTACTACAATTCGTTGTTGACATTCATCGACAAAGCAGTGGAGGAAGGGTTCATTAACCCCAGTGCTCGTCACATCATAGTCTCTACCCCAACCCCAAAAGAGCTCATCAAGAAGATGGAGGTACCTATACTACCAATTTCCCACTTTAACATTCCTTTGATCACAGATTAAAACAGGTTTGAAGTTTATTATGTGTTTGAACAACACAGGAATACACCCCAAAACATGAAGGAGTGGCTTCTAAGCTCAGCTGGGAAATGGAGAGATTAAGATGACAAGTGAATTATAGATGCATGATTCATTATTAATGATGATGGCATGGCATCATATATAGAGAGCAGTTTAACAGTTAACTAAGGTGTGTTGTTGATTTGTAGATGAACTTAGCCACAACTCCCTCTTCTTTTGAACCCTTCGTTTCCTTGTTGCTTATTAGTGTTTACTGCTGCAGTAACTGCTTCAAACCTAACTATATATACTCTCTTTATCACTTTCATCACTCTTCCTCATTTTAATTTGCATATGCATGCCTGCCCAGAGCCAATATTACTTTATATTTTAGCTCCCTCCCCCAGGGTTCAAGATCAAGACAAAGCCATGAATGGCTCCACTTGCTCTGCCAAGGGGCCAGGAATTTATTACTGTCATTATTTAAGGAAAAACGAGGTACGAGGCCCCGAAATAAATCAAAAAGATTGATTTTGTGTGATTACTTCCTAATTGAAAAACCTCGGACAAATATGGGCGACTTTGTGTGTGTGAAGAGGGAGAAGAATCTTTCTCGGAACAAGCCCCTGACCCATCCCCCATGATTTGCTTCTTCATCACCATCACTTCCCATGAAAACTCTTTTAATTCTTAAAATAGTTATATCAGTCACATTACAAGCAGAATTTTATATTTAAAATTGTAGGGACTATTTATATAGTCTAAAGAGGTGTCTAATTACTTCTTAAATACGTCAATTTAAACAGAATTTCATTTGTTGCATTCTCAAGAAGGAAAAAAAGTTACATTTTCTAACTAAAAAATTAAAAAGTAATTAATATATAATTTTTGTAACAAAATAAGGTACTCCTATAAAATAATGCTCTATGTTTAGTATGGAAAGAATGGTATTGGATTACATCTCAAAATTAAGGAAGATGATGGTTTTGAGATTACTTTCGTAATTCGTAATTTGAGGACCTGTGGAAACTCACACGGTTGTGGTAAGTCCAAAAAAACCTGGTTACAGAGATTTTTTTTATTAAAGAAATGAAAAGGAATCATTACAGAACAGGAGGGGTTAAGTAGTTGGACTTGCCAACGTGGCTTCCACTAAAATGGTAAACAAGGCGAGTCAAAGGATGCAATGTGGGCAGAGTCAACGTTTGAACAGCCAATAAATTAACAATGAACAGTAACTCCTTTTTTTTTTTGAAGTCAGTCTGAGGAGAAAACAGCGTTGACTGTGCTAAACAAACAATTTTAAGGGTTTTGACTTTTAATCAGGATTAGGTCCGTGGCCTTCGAGGTGAGGGGTCTCACGTGATCATGAGGTCATCTGACGCAGGTTGCACTTGCATCCATGAACATGGAATTTGTTCCTGGGCTAGAATTTCACCGCAAGAGTCAAAAACTCTGAGACGATTTGACCTCTCTTTCTGGATATTCCTCTCGATCCCGTTTAAATGAAGCAAAGTATCTGTTACGTGTCATTTTGTATGAGGGCTTGGATCTAAGGCATTCAGACGCTTAATGTTAAGCTGTAACTGTGTGCTGATTTGGACACATGATAGACAAGTACTTTCACGTAAGTGGGGTAAATATATAGAGAAAATTATTTCGTTTTGCTAAAAATATCATGAAACGTGCATTTAACTTTTGTAAACATTGTTCCAAATAAGCCTACCCAGTTATCAATAGTATGAGTCAAACCTATAAATAAGAGGGAGCTGTAAACTAGAGAGGTGTGGAATGAAAAATACAGACTTCTCTCCTCTTCTTCTCTTTGGGCCGTACCAAATTGGTATCAAAGCCGTCATTGGTGATGGCACCGGACACAAGATCTACGAAGCAACTCAGTGATATGGAGAAATGCATGGATGTACATGCAGCAGTGGCAGAAGGAAATTGTGTGAGGTTGGAGCAGAACTCAACGGACATTTTAGATCTGAAATTTCATGTCTTGGATTGAAGGTTCTTTGAAGGAATTGGCTGCAGGCATTGCGTCCTTAATGATCTGGATAAATATACTAGCTCCCATAAATGTAAAGAATCTCAAGCGATGATGCTAGTTGTACAGGACATGGATGAAGATGATTTTGTGGACGCTGTGGAAGCATTGGAGCAAGGCACCTCGGATGACATTGCGGTGGTAATTAACGCTGTGCTAAGCGATGGGAACGCATTGACACTTCAGCGAGTTGTGATCCTCATTAATACTGATAGTTCACATAATGTCATCAACTCTACATTAGTGAAGCGGCTGCATTTACCAATCCACACTAATCGAACATTTCGAGTGGGCGTTGCAGGTGGCAAAACTATTCGGGTAGAGAAGACTTGTAAGGCTCTTCCATGGTCAATGACTGTCTACCTTGATGCTTTTAATAATGGATGTGGGCCAGTTTGACGTCGGCCAACTGGGTTGAATAATTTTGGACATGGACCAATTATACATGACCTTCTATTACCATGGCCAATATTATGAGCTACATGGGGCGGAAGCTCCTAAGGATGGGCCACTTGAAGGACAATTGGGATCTCATGATCTATGCCTGGCTTAACATCTATTTCTTGTTTAGGTGGGCCCTACAGTTAGTGACGCCCTAGTTCAAGTATGTAATGCCAGGAACCTGGTCATGGCCTTACTGTCTAAAAAAGCAGTTGGAACATGCAGTCTCGTTTCCTAACAAATAAGACAGCTAATGCAGAAGGAATGAGAGGCGCATTTGAGCCATATTCCTTGACAGCAGAATGGACTTGCGGATGCCCAAGTGAAGGCACCAATGGAAAGAATGGACTTGTGGATGCACTGGTGAAAGAAGGACTATCAAGATCTGTTATTATGAGGTCTCCTCTGACGTACATGAGGAGTTTGTGCTACAACATGTCTCTGGAACTTAGTTCCCTTGTAGCTTAGTTTATTTCTGTCGGGCTCTGCCCTCAATTTTAACCAAAAAAAAGTCTGTAATGCCACAACTCTATCTTCATTACAGCAATCACAGTTAACATCACTATTTGTCCCTTTTACGTGCACACTCCTTATTTGCCAAAACTAGTAAATGCATCTTTGCAACTTCTCAGGTTGATTATTTGGGTCTCATCATTTCCGCTCGAAGCTGACCCTAAGAAGATTGAAGATATTTGCTCTTGGCCGAGTCCCAAATCCATGAAAGCATTATGCAGCTTCTTGGGTCTCATGGGCTACTACTGTCACTTTATTCAGAATTACAACGCCATTTGCCAACCTTTGAGAGCTCTTCTGAAGCATAATGAACCATTTCGTTGGTCCCTGAGTCTGAAGAGGCATTCAACACTTTAAAGAGTGCCATGACCAAGCCACCATTTTTGGCTTTTCCCAACTTTAATGAGCGGTTTATCATTGAAACATATGCTTTCAATTCAGGCCTCGGAGCTATATTGATATAGTTGGGTCATCCCTTGGCCTTTACTAGCAAGGCCTTGAGTCCCAGAAAGTGTGCCATGTCGGCGTGCGAGAGAGAGTTAATGGTCGTAGTTTTCATTGTCCAACAGTGGAGGTCTTACTTGGTGGGTCGTACATTCATCATTAAGATCGATCATTTACCCTTCAAGCATTTATTGGAACAAAAATCAGTCCCCCCAATATCAGTTAAAGTGGTTGAACAAGTTGTGGGGTCTTTCATATATCGTATATTGTGTGTCTCCTCCAACGCATCTTCCCTACTTATCTGGTGATTCCAATAATGAACTTGTTGATCGCCTCTGTTCTTCACAAGAAGCCACCATCCAAGCCCTCAAGGAGAACTTACTTAAGGCCCAGCATCGTATGGTTTATTAGGCCAATAAGCACAAAACGGATAAGGAATTTTGCTATGGGTGACTTCATCTTTTTGAAGGTGCAACCTTTCCGAAGGACTTTATTGAATAACTCCTCTTTTCACAAGCTTGTTGCCCGCTACTTTGGCCCTTTGAGGTACTAAAGCAGATCGGTCGTGTTGTGTATGAGCTTAAGTTGCCTACAGGGCCTTGAATCCACCATGGGTTCCATGTTTCCTTGCTTAAGCGCTCACATCATTCGAGTGTTGTCGTGGCTTCCTCGCTTCCCCTGGTCGACAATGATGGGCAGTTTGCCATGGAACCACTGGTTGTTTTGGGTCACAAATTGGTCCATTGGGGTCATCTACCTGTCACCCAGGTTCTGATTCATTGGAAGCATACCAAGGGCCCGTTTGGCAAACTGCCATAAGCCATTTATAAGTACTTATTCACATAAGCCGAGACAAATATGTGGAGGAGATTGTCTCGTTTTGCGGAAAAGCACTGTTGAACGTGCTTGAGGACACGATGTGAGAGGACCTCGCTGTCATTCGTCGCCAATTCCCCGATTTTTCCATTTATCGCAAATTGGTCAATTGGGGTCATATACCTGTCCCCATCCTTGAGGGCAAGGATAATTCTTAGGGGGAGTATATTGTTACGTGTCTTTTTGTACGCATTGAGACGCTTAGTACTGAGCTGTAATTGTAACCGCCTCAATTAGCTACAGTTAGTTAACAATAGTATGAGTAACAACCTATAAATGAGAGGCAACTGTAAACTCGAGAGGTGTGGAATAAAAAAATACAGACTTCTCTCCTCTTCTTCTCTCTTATTTTTCCTTCTTATCTTTGGCCTGTACCAAGATCTCCAAGATTTTGTTATCCCCAGAGTCTCCTTTTCCGTTATGTTTCTACCGTGGCTTTTCTCATACCTTGCTCTTTTATCTTTTCCCCTGTTCTTTTTCATTATTGCATCACATAGAGCCAGAGCACAGATACAAGAATCAAATTCATAAATTGTTAACCAAAGGTTCCTACTTAATAATTTTGTTGTGTGCTCAATTTGGTTTTCCAAATGACATTTTTAGAAAACTCTGTATTGTTTGATTCACTCTCATCAGTGCATCAATGATAACTTCTATGAAATGAAATATATCAATCAAATTTATATCTTTTTTGAACATAGGTTTAAGAATCAAAACTTATATTTTACCTATTTGGATTAGCAGTATAAACTATTTTTGTAATGTAATTTACGGTGTACAAGATAAGTACATAAAGGGGTTTTGTCTTTATATGCATAAATGTGCTTTTTTAGCGCTAAGACAATATGTCGAAATTGCGTTTGAAGAGTTTCTTTTTCTTTTGTTGTGTTATAGTCAGCCTATTGCTCATTGCTCAATGTGAGTGATTGAATTTTCTTCTACAAACTCCAATGGCAAATCACCGGAAAGAGATGGTGTAGGGGAAAAAACGAAGGAAAGAAATGAAAATGGAGTAGTGGCGTCGTGTTCCCATTATGCCAAATACCTTTTTTGATGCCTAAGCGATCAATATTCATTTGAAAATCTCTCCATCTCTGATCTTTCCCGGCGTCTAACTCGCCTAATTAAATTCGGCGATGGCCCATTAACTCAGTTTGCTGCAACTCTCATTTACGTAACCTTATCTCCAACAAAGTCAAACCCCTTTATAAATATATATATCTTCATATTTTTCTCATGTACACTCAATTCCCCTTTTTCCCTACCTTATGCTTATGGTTTCAATCACAGATCCGTTTGGACGCAAGGTTCCTAGCTTGTCTTGCTCAACAAGAAACAGCTTCTGTTCCTCAAACTCAACGCCCTGTCTTCCTCATCAAGCTACAGCACACTAATGTATGTCCTCCATCTTCCACGTATTGTTTCTTTCTGTTTTTTTCCGGGTGCCTTCATTCTTAATCTCTTTCTGCGTCTCTCTCTCTTACCTCTTCCTGCTTATACACGTCTCTCAGTTTAGTCTTAACCTCTGGAATTGAACGTGGGTTTTCACAAACTGCCCTGTGTTGTTATGTTCTCTCATAATTGGTCGTTCATTATTTTGGCAAATACAATGCATGTTGATATATCCTCTGCATTATGGTGTGTATTATTCAAGAACAAATTAAATGAAAATGGTTCAGGGAAAAATATACAGAAAAAAGTTGCAAACATTTTCATTCAGACATGCTGCCGTTACTCTTTTATGCGGCAACAAAAGTGGCTTTTGGGATGGTGTCTTGAGGGAGAAATAAATGCACAAAAAAGAGCGAAGATACAACCCTGTGACCTTTCTCTAAATTCCTCCCTCTGTACTTCTTCTTCACCATGTCATCACCTTTCCCACCATTACTTAATGAAACCATCAAGTCCCTCACTTCTTCAAACTTCAAATTTTACTCCTTTTGACTACATCTATCTGGTATCTTTCTATATAGTTTTTTATATGTTCCATATTTGGGCTGAGACTTTAGAGGACTAACTCCGTGTTATCTGTTCTTCTTCTTTAGGTGGGACGACGACATTGAATCCCCTGCGATTTGCAAAATGGGGTTTGATCGGAATTTGAGCTCGAGAAGTAGGGATTACTTGGAAGGAATGATCAGTGACTACGTCGGAGGAAAGAACAAAATGAAGGCTCAACGGAGTGGCTCTGCCAAGATTGTGACTGCTCTCACATGTCTTCAGTTTTACTTCGCGGTTTATGCATAATATACGAGCCCCACTAAAGATTTACGATCCAAACCCAATTTCACTTGGGCTACCCGAATAGCAAATCAATGGAGGAACATGATAATCACACCCCACGTACTAGGTCGATACAGTGAGGCTTCTTCTCTCATCAGAGAGGATTTTCAAGTGCAACAGCAACAACCCATTACTCCATCTGAAGTGTGCGAGTACGAGAAGATAGATTTCATGCAGAAGAAGTCTGATGATGTGCAGATGATTAAGTTGAAGACAGAGCTGCAGTGAGGTTTTAGAGTTTCAGAGCAAAACCATTGGCTCTGAGTCTCTTTCTGAGCTAATGGCCATGAAATCCAAATGGGATTTGAGAGGTCAAGACAGACCAAAAATCACAGCTATTCTGAACCATTTCAAGGGCTTGTTTAAAATTACGTTTAAAATAGAGTAAGCGCTTATCTGGATCACCTTGCAGAAATACGTTCACATAAATCGAGAGAAAACTCTTATCATATACTTACCTTATAAATTATAAATAATTATTTTTGTCTGGTAATCAAACAAGCCCAAAATCATATAAGAATATTTGAGCGTGGTTAAAAATACATCACCAGTGTGACCGGCCACCAAAAGAGAAGGTATTGTGTTCACACTCGTTAAGAGGGCAGTGGGTTAACATCTAAAAGGGTGGGAACTGAGAAGTACATAAAAGGTCCATGAAACCAAAAAAAATGCATACATCACATCTACTGTACCTATTGCTTCTCACATCCACCGCAAAATTGAAATGTGACCATTGAAAAGCAATTCAGAGCAGCTATTTTGTTAGCTAATTATTTAATTTAAATGGTAAAAAGGTAAAAATAACATAAATGACGGCCTAGAAATTTTTTCGTATGAACACTGAATACTTGAAAGTATTCACTTTGAATTTCAAAGTTCTTAAAAGGGGTAATTTTACATTTTCGTTAAATTGTCAAACATTAGTTGACTAATACATAATGTAAATAAATTAATCAACTTTAAATTTAAAGGGTATGGATGATATTGCAGCGTTTTAAAGGGTATGGATGATATTGCAGTTTTTAAACTTAGGATCCATCCAACACCTAGTGGAGAAAATTTCCTAAACCTTTAATTTAGGCAAGGACATCAACTAACTATTTTAATAAAAATGCATAATGTCTGGACCATACGATGGCACAGCTTTATAATCCAACGATATCAAACTCAATACACGTGTTTCTGAATTGAATTACGCGGCATGTACTGATAGGCTGTCGCGAAGGTAAAGCAACGAGCAACGTATGCATGAAAATGGAGAAGCGAAGGCTAGGCAGTTTGATCACATGATTTATAATTCCCAGAAAGCCATTTTTTCAGTTTCGCAACAGTTTCGCTCCATGAACGGTCACTCTCTTCTAATTCGATCGACAAGAGCCTGAGTTTAAACCCTATCGTTTCTCCAATAATCAATTCTGTATGCTTCCCCTTGCGTAACTGTTACAATGATCTTTGATGATGCTTTCGAAGAACTTTTCATTTACCATTTTGTGTATTTTTAGAGCTGTTAATCCTTATTGTCTGCGTTCATCGGAAGCACTGTTTGAATGTGATTATCAGTTTGCTAGGGATAGATTGGATATCAGCAGGTCATGGATGTAATGTGGTTGTCAATCTGGACAGTATTCTTCTTCGACGTTAGTTTCTCTTCGTAGTTCGCGGTTTCCGAAAGATTTGTCCCTTGTATACAATTGCATGCCATACTTAAGCTGAAACTGAGCTTTCTGGTGACATCTGAAGATTTGAAAATTGAAACTTTATATTGTTATTTCTGCCGTCATATAATGATGCATCATGTTCGTACATAATTGAGATACGAAGTTCGCCTGCGAGGTGACTGTATTTAAGTTGGAAATTCATTGAAAGAAAAACTAGGTTTCTGTTAATTTTGAAACACCTTGTTCGTTTATATGCATGGTTTTACTTCAGCAGTAATTGGTCTCGATGTTTCGTAGCATTTACTGTCATATCACAATTTTCGTTGCAAGTCTTTCCTCGCATAATTCCTCTCTCTCTCTCTCTCTCTCTCTCGCAATGTAAGCTTGCTGGTAATATAGCTTTTATGAGATGCTCATTTGATTTGCATGCATCCATGCCTGCCTTCGCTTTGGTATGATTCCAGATAGATACGCGAATGTAGGTGCGAGATCAAACGCATACTCTTCCTGGCATTTGATCTGCATATCATTCATTTCTACAATTATGGTGGTCAAAGGATGACACATTTGAATCAGAGTCTGCTTAAGGATATCAAATTTTGCCGGTGATAAATCTGTTGATTTAATCGTGAAAGATCCTAACTGCAGGGGAACGATGCAGCGAAGGTATGGATTAATTGCGTTTGCTAGCTTACCATTTTAGGCTCACCTCAGTCTTTCACAATTTTTCTAGTCTGTGTCTCAGTCAATCTAAGATGCTAAGAAATGATTATTTTTTTCTACAATAAAAATATTTGGTGTCCATTTAATCAGAATGTTTCAATCTAGCTAGCTGTTTCCTCTGCAGTGCGCTTAGAAAATCAAATGATAACATCAAGGTTTTCGTCACAGCAATTATTGGAATTGTTTTGGGGTTTTTTCTTGGTATTTCAATGCCATCCTCCAATATCACCAAGGTATTTCTGTCACATAATCTCTTGCCAGCATTGCATCAGACATGTATTTTTCACTTTTTGTTCCCTTTTCTTTTCTTTTTATTTTATTTTGCAGATTCGATTACCTTCAAGCTTTGGGCATTCTTTTGACGTGCCAATAGCTGATATAGAGAAATTCTTAGATGATATAAACAGTCCTCAAGCTGTTATGCGCCAATCTTCTGGAACTGAAAGTCTTGAATATTTAGGATCAATTCGATTACCTAAGGTAATTCTTTGATTCACTTTGAGTTACAAGGTGATTCCATTTTTACCATCGACATCAATGTACTTGCAAGCACTTCTATCCTCTGTTTTAATTACACAGACACGCACACACATTTTGATTATCGAGTCTAACACAAAACTGCTAGTTTCCAGATATATGTTCCAACAAATCCTCGTGGGGCGGAATCATTACCTCCTGGAATTGTTGTATCTGAATCTGATTTTCATTTGCGAAGGCTATGGGGTGAACCAAGTGAGGTATGATATCTTCAAGATATTCACAATTCTCCAACTTATTGGGGCTTCTATCGCTGACTCTCGGAGTTCATAAACATAACTCAGGATGGACCAGAAATTGATTCGTACCCTTCATTTTTACTATGTTTTCTGGGCTCTTGCTGTGTGCTAAGAATTGTTATATCACCAAAAGATGCGTGCATATCTCACACATGCCTTCATGCAATGTTTTTGCATGCATCTATGTCTTAAACATCAGTAGCGTGGGCCTAACAATAAGACCTTGACTTCCGTAGGATCTGCAGAAAAAGCCGAAGTATTTAGTAACCTTCACTGTTGGCTATGATCAGAGATATAATATTAATGCATCAGTCAAAAAGGTTATTAAAATAGAACTGTTTTATACGTGTGTATAGTTCTTTATTTATCCTTCCCCTCATATTACTAGGTACTGACTCTCTTCTGATTTTGTAGTTTTCTGATGATTTTGCAATTTTGCTCTTTCATTATGACAATCGGATTAACGAATGGGATGAATTCGAGTGGTCAAGGAAAGCAATCCATGTTAGTGCAAGGAAACAAACGAAATGGTACATGGTTAATATCCTTCTATGAGATACACGTTGTTTATGAATTTTCTCCCTCTATCTTTTTTTTGTTGAGGAAAAATATTTTGCATTGGGTGATCAAATGTTTATGTTTAGATTCAACTCAACAAATTCATAAAATAGTTCATTATCATGCCGAATGGTTATCTTTGTGCTTCTATCCCTCAATTTTTTCGTTCTTCCTACTTTATGGCATGCAGGTGGTATGCTAAGAGGTTTTTGCATCCTGATATTGTATCAGCTTATGAATATATTTTTATATGGGATGAAGATCTTGGAGTAGAACACTTCAATGGTGACAAGTACGAATATATGTTTGCATCCTATCTTTTCTTCTCATATCTCCTCTTTGTACGCAACTTTTGGCTAATTAACTGTGTTTTTATTATCAGATTTATTGAGTTGATCAAAAAACATGGTTTGGAGATATCTCAACCTGCACTTGAAAATAGTGATTCAACGTGGGAAATGACAAAGAGGAGAGGTGATAGATCAGTTCACAAGTAATTTCTGTTCCTCCTCCCTTTCCAATTCCAGCCATAGCCTTAGGGTCAATCTTAGTAAGTTTTTGAAATGAATTCTCATGACATTTCTAATGTACTGGTGGATAGGTTTACAAAGGAGAAACCAGGCTGGTGTAGTGATCCACACTTGCCTCCTTGTGCTGCGTAGGTTAACTCTCCCTCCTTGAAATGCAACAATATTCTTTTCCGCCACTTTTATCTATTCATTTCTATTTTACATTAATTATTTCTGGTGTTTTTTCAGCTTTGTGGAAATTATGGCTCCTGTCTTTTCTCGTGAAGCATGGCGATGTGTATGGCATATGATTCAGGTTCTTATGTTTTCAGTCTTATATCACGTGTTGGATACATGATTTTGTATTTTAATGATATGAGTGAACTTTTCAGTTACATTGACGAACTTCCCAAAATATGCTTGCAGAATGACTTAGTGCATGGATGGGGACTGGATTTTGCTCTCAGAAGATGTGTCGAGGTGAACAGATTCTGTTTTCGATTTCTTGTGAAGAGATTCTTTCATATGAAATTTGTGTATATGGATATGGGTTATTTCTTTTGTCTCTAACTGAAATATTTGGCTTTAACAAAAATATTATCCAAAGTTGGAACAAGAAAATTATGTTCTATTTTACTTTAACCTAATACCTTTTTGTTTCATTTTGGCAGCCAGCACATGAAAAAATCGGTGTAGTTGATTCACAATGGATTGTTCATCATGGGGTTCCTTCTCTCAAGAGCCAGGTTAGTCATTGGTTAATTCATGGTAATGGCTGGGCTTGGGACCACATATTTCTGGAGAGTTCTTATCTACTTGTGCTTGATATAAGCGTACTTAAGCAGGAATTCTAACTGCTAAAGTTTGTATTTCTGTACGTGCCTAGAATGCTTGATTCATTGTATCGGGGGGGAAAAGAAAGTTTCATTCATGTGTCTAGATGAGTGTGATTAACTAATGAAAATTAAATAGGATCCCAACTAACTATTTTTGCCTGAAAACTAAGGCAGTTGTTTACTTCTGTCGCTTCTATTGTGAGTGAAATTATTTTAAATGAATGTCAATGTTATCTGAGATGTATTATATAAATTTCAGGGAGATGCTGATGATGATGGAAAACAACAGGGGGATGGGGTAAGTTGTTTGACATAGAATAATTTTACTATGATCTTATACTCATGACAATGAAAGTGGCACAGTCAAGCAACCTGTGTCGGTAACTTCAGACATGCATTATCTTTGGGCGTAGCATTTTCCAAAAGGTTTGAAGCAAAAAAAAAAAAAAACGCAAAAACTCCTAGTCGTTCGCAAACTCCTGCAACTCGAAGACCAAAAATACTCCCTCAACTATGAAAGTTTAGGATTTAAATCTTTAGTGTTTCCCATGAAGGAAAATGTTATAAATTTGTTGGTGTGGAACCTCTTTCAGGTGAGAGAAAGATGCAGAAATGAGTGGGCTCAGTTCCAGACTCGCCTCACCGATGCCGATAAGGTGTTTTTGGAAGGAATCAAGGGTTAATATTGGTGTCTCCTACGGCTACTACAGCTACACCCCTTTGGAACATGGTTTGCCTGTTTTAGGAATTATCGTTTCCTAGCCTAGCATGTAGTTATTCACTCATTTTCGCTGCTCAATTTTTTTTTTGGGGGTCTTTACATGTATGCCTTGTCGGCTTGGTTACAAAGGAAAGCTCATCTTTAATATGAGACTCGATATTTTTAGGTTGGCTGTCATATATTGTACGTAGTCGAAATTCTCGAGAGCACGCAATTTTAAGGAGCATGCTGTATTATCATGGCTTATGAATAATATGGTTTAGCGGTCATTAAAATCCACAAATTGCATATGGTTTATTTCTAAATCATACAAGACATTTTAATGATTGGCTTTTTTATAAAAAGCTTGATGTTTTAATAGACTTTTGTCTTTCCGTCAACATTTGCATGGGCAAGTACAAATACAAGGAATATAGTTGTAGGCTTATTTATGAATTCCTTCTGCATCATATTAAAGCAGTGAATAAATGGAGAAAGAGGTAAGGGGGTTGGAGGTAGGAGCGTGAACTTGGAGTGAGGTTGAAGTCGGAGACTCCTCACACAACCACGCGTGTTGGCTTCCAGCTTCTCAGTGAAGAGTGAATTTAGTATTGAAACACGTGTTTGGTCATTCGAATTAGCTCACATATCACTAACACACATCCCTTCCCCAACATTCTTTGATTTCACCACGTAATTTTTTTTTAAAATTGATCAATTTCAACGTTTATATAAGTATACATTAATATTTCACCACCCTTCAAAAGAAAGAATTTAGCAGTTCGGCTGTAAAAAAAAAAAAAGTCATTCACTTTTATAGGTCTAATTATAATTCAACACATGTTCATCCATGAATACGGTTTTGCTGAAAATTATATTTTACTTATCATTTACATCTCAAATATTAAAAAAAATTAACGAGACATTTTCATAAACTTAAAATTTAGTGTCCGCAAAGCATTTTATCGCGTTTTCTACTAAATCATTGCACAAGATATTTTTACGTAGGCAGTTAACAAAATAGTGCTAAACACACAGACGCACATGTTCAAATGAGGGAATTGAATTAAACGAAGGATGAGTGGTTTTGAGTGAGTGTATTATAGAATGCTTCAAGTGGCCGTTAAGAGAGTGTGTGTGTGGAGGTTGAGTTAATACTTAAACCCCAAGACTCCCGCCAAACTAAACGACATTAGGCACCAACCAACCAAACCTCATCGAAAATAAAATGGTCTCAAAATCTGCATTCCCTTGCACCACCCAACTCTTAACTCTCTCCGATCTCGGACCACTCTTTCTTCTCCATCTCTCCCTCCCTCAAACGCTGCCGTTCAACTTGTCAATCCCCTGCATTCCCAAAAGTATGTGAACTGCTCACTCTTATATCCTACAATGAATCCTACATGTATTCATCAACTTAGTTTCAATATCTTTCCTTACACATTAATCTCATTTCTAAAGGAGGTAAGTATATGTGATGATATATGCACTTAAATTTTGAGCAGAGATACGGGGAAAATGTCGAGCTTCCAATTGGGTGTGGCGGGTGCTCTGTTTCTTTCTGTGGCCTCCTCTGTTTCTATTGTCATCTGCAACAAAGCACTGATGAGCAATCTGGGCTTCCCTTTTGGTAACCTTCATTTTATCCCTTCCTTGCAAGTCCAAATCAATTTATTTACCGATGAGTTTGTCTCACTTGGTAATATTCATTTGCATCATCACAAAGTACCTTGAATTTCATTATTGATTGTAATTTTCAGTCCTAAGCATCTATTAATCGGTTTCTGTGTGTCAAATAATTCACTATCCTTTCTTGCATTGCACGAAAATTCAAAAGAAAAGATATTCATAACTTGTAAAATACAAAATTTGAAGAGAACATCACTTTTGACAAGTCATCAACCGCGTAACCTACCTCCCAAAATTTTCAGGACTCCAAACCCTTTTTTCATTTTACATGTCTTCAATTTTTTCCACTTTTCTCAGTGAAGTTTAAATATACAATTCTTTAGAAACTTACTATCTTTCTTCACACATTTATTTAAACTTTTTAGAATACGAGATTGAATTAACATAAGAATCATATCATATGTGTGGTGTCTGACATTTTTATACAGCAGAGTACCCAAATCGGTGAGCCATTAATATTTTGTGTTATTGTGTGTTGAAACCTTGTTATTAAAATTGATGGTGTTTGTCGTTTGGTTTTGGCCAGCCACAACACTAACTAGCTGGCACCTTATGGTTACATTTTGCGCACTTCATGTTGCCCAACGCCTCAATTTCTTTGAGGCCAAATCCATTGACATAAAGACGGTCACTCTTTTTGGCATCCTAAATGGCGTTTCCATTGGCCTTCTCAACTTGAGCCTTGGTTTCAATTCCGTTGGATTCTATCAGGTTCCTTTTCTCTACCGCTAATTTCCCTTCACTCACCCACATATACAAGTTCTTTAATTATGCCATTTGGGAGTGGTCCTTTTGTAGATGACCAAACTTGCAATCATACCGTTTACTGTGTTGCTAGAAACTCTTTTCCTCAAGAAGCAGTTCAGGTAAATTAAAACCCTCAATTAAATTTACCTCTGATTTTCAAAGTCAGAAACTTTCATGCTGTTCGATGACAAACCCTTTTTGTACTCTGCTTGTTGCAGCCAGAGAATAAAGTTCTCGCTCTTCCTCTTACTCGTTGGAGTTGGCATTGCCTCTATCACAGATCTCCAGCTCAATTTTCTTGGCACCATTCTTTCCCTTTTGGCCATCATAACCACATGTGTCAGTCAAATTGTATCCTTTAAACTAAATTCTTACACTCACACACACAATGCAAGTCAGCAAGTATTAGAATACAAGAGAGTCCAACGTCGATTAATTATAGAAAAGATTAAAGGTATGTAATGTCAAGGTATTAAATTGGCTTAAGCTATTTTGGTCAAGAAAAAAAATCCAATATATGCTTTTATCCAAAAATCTAAGAGTAAGTTCTGACGGGATTTATCCTTCCTTTTGTGGTTAGTAGGGCTGAGTGCTTGGATTCATTTTACTTACAGCACAGGAGTTTGTTGTCTTGTTTCTTAGCCTTGTTCAATGATTCAGCTGACAAACACTATACAGAAGAAGCTCAATGTCTCTTCAACACAACTTCTCTACCATTCTGCTCCATTCCAAGCAGCAGTTCTTTTTGTTTCAGGCCCTCTAGTGGATCAGTTCCTCACCAAGCAAAACGTCTTTTACCACAATTATTCTCCTGTAGTCTTGGTATTATCTACTATTACTGATCCTCCTTTTGTGTGTGTTATACTTGATGCAAAATGCATATATGCTTTGTACTGAATTATAGTCAATTTTTGGACTTTTTGTAGGCATTCATTGTTCTGTCGTGCTTGATAGCTGTTTCTGTAAACTTCAGCACCTTTCTAGTGATTGGCAAGACATCTCCTGTAACTTATCAAGTACTTGGCCACCTCAAGACTTGTCTTGTTCTTGCATTTGGCTACACATTGCTTCATGACCCCTTCACTGAGAGGAATATCATTGGAATAATGATTGCCATTTTAGGAATGGGCTTATACTCTCATTTCTGCACTCAGGAGAACAAAAAGAAACAGCAGGTTGATCTCTCCTTGGCCTCTCAGGTAAAATTACTAATGTTCTTCTTGAGTTTTGCTGATTTGCTTATACATTCCTGCTTGGGATTAGTTGCATTCATCACTGGTTCTTGATTGTATGATCTTGATTCTTCTCAGGTTAAGGAAAAGGATAGTTCACCACTTTTGACACATGAAGACAAGGAAAGTCTTGAGGCTAAGAAATTGGGAAAGGACTCTCTTGTTTAAGGGAAAAGGCTCTGATTATATTTTCAATGTTGGGGGCACTTTAATTAGTGTATATCAATTTTTTTTCTGATTTTGTTGTTGCTGTTGTTGCAACAGTAAGTCAGTGCCTTTTTCCGTTTTCTGTGTTATTTTATGATGCAGAAAATATAGCTTTATTGAAATTGAATTCATTCTGTGTTAATGAAAATGGTAGGCATAAACATTTGCTGCTCCATTTTGTTATAGAAAAATACAATTTTTTGTTCAGCCTGCAAGAAGAAGAGCTTGAGGTATACGGTATACCCACTTAAGTTTGAAGAAATAGATAGATCAAACAAATAACAAAGAGACTTTTTTTCTTTAATTAACAAGACTCATTTCTAGCATACTTTTCTATTCTTTAACCTGTGCATATATGCACACACATGAATGAACTAATATGTCCGTTTGAGCAGATCCTTTTGTAAACCAATTAAACTCGTGGTGACATGTTAAGTGATCCAATCCATGTTAGGCTCCATGAATCCAACCAAAAATTCATTTCAGATGCTGCAGATGTGTTTCTGGATTGATTTATTCAATTGAAGGGGAGAAATGGGAAGCCAACAAAGAAAAGCACTACTAGAGAATATTTTAAAAAAAGAAGAGTCGCAAATTGATTGATTAGGCAAAGATTTTAAGGTATATAATATTAAAAAAATCGTATCAAATTTACTTAAACTATTTGATAGAAATCTAATACTGTAATTCTAAAATCTAATTAAAAACCCCAGTTACTGATATTGCATGTGGTGATGCAGCATAAGATAGGCTTGAAGGGGAAAAATAACTGCTATATGTGTGTGTGTGTGTGTGTATGGTTTGGAAACCAATTATTGTGATGAAGCCTTTTGGTTTGAGGTCTGCATTTATCAGTCCATGCACATCCTGTTATGTTATGCAATATGCCCCTGACGGTGACACCACCACTCCCCGTATATATACAATTTATACAAAAAAAAAATTCAATACAAAAGTTACCTTGCAATATTACCTTTCATATCAGTATATCACAGCCTTTTGAGATTAAGAAACACGCAAAAGGAAAAGGGGGGGGGAAGATGGCAATAATACAAGTGGATGTGTCGACTTGTGTTTGTCACCATTTTCATATTAAACCATTCTTTCTGTCAGATTTGTATGGGTCATTCAGCAGGGAAATTCCTGCAATGTACCTAAAAAAAAGTTCTCTGTTTGCATTAAGATATATGAAGAAACTCGTATTTGAGTTTTTTTTAGGTTCCACTTGATGGCGGTGGCAACTGATAAAGGTAGGAGTGATTAATCAAGGCAAGTATTGTTGAAGGAAAAATGTTTGTTTTTTAAACCTTTCTTTATGTGTGATGTCCATAAGAAAGATTCTTTGATTTGGCTGTAATTAATATGTGAAAATGAAATCTGACTGCAAGCATGATTAATTCTATTTTTGGGAGTTAAAACTTGATGGCAGTGATAGGTGAGGAAGGTTGGAGTTAATTAAGCTTAAGGGTACAGTGTTTAATATTACAACGTGCAGATGGTGGCGTCAATTATATTTATTTATATGTTTACTACGTAACTAACGGCAATTATTTCAACTGTCAAATTTAAAAAACAGGGTGAACGAAGTGATATCTTCCTGCTCTAATATTATTTAATTTATGAGTTTGGCCTCGTTTGACAACGCTGTATAGAACTACTTTTACGTAAATTGAGATAAATATGTGGAGGGGATTATCTCGTTTTACAAAAAAAATATTGTTAAACATGCGTTTGAGTTTTAAAAACATTACTCCAAACAAATCCTTCTTTAATAAATATTATAAGTGTATTTTGCTGCCTCGTCCTTCCCTTCCTTCCAAAATCCAATACAGTCTTACAATCCTACTTAAATATTTTAGTAGTCATATTTATAAGTTACCTCATCAAATTTTTCATATGAATCTGTAATTTTACACTTCATTTATTATGTGTTGAGTGTACTCTCGCATATCCTCTTCTATACATGAGAGGTATCCTGTAATTTAATTTAATTTAATGTAGTTCTATCCAAATGTGAATATCTTTTTCATGTAAATTTGAATATTGATTCATTACAAGATTACAATAAATAAATTGTAAATTGAACAGAAGCAAAACAATATAAGCTCAACAAGTATATCTCATCTATTCTAACAGATGCACCAAAACTCATGGTACTATTGTTACAACATATATATATATATATATATTCACTCATGATAAATAAAAGTGACTGCTTCTGCATCGCATTAGAATTTAGAAAGCTCATCTAATCTAACTGTCGTCTTTATTCTCTGTTCCTTTGGTTTCACTCTTCAGGAAGGAGAGAGAGAGAGGTTTGTATGTTCTAAATTTGATACGATCAATGATCTAATGTTTCTTGGCACAAAATAATAACAGCAATTGAAGAGGAAAATAAAAGAAACTAACCCATTTATGAGTAATTTAATTAATTACAAACAGCTTAGCAATTGCATAGATGAGAACACTTTTTTAATTAAAAGAGTAAATACTAACAGTTTGTGATTACAGTGACGAGATCAACCACGTAAATACTATGAGCTTGTTAACGGCCTCACCAAAATCCATTCCTGCGTTTATCAAGACAAAATTTTTCTCATAAATTTATTTCAGAATCTGTGATCATTCTCCAAACGGACTTCCCAAACAAACCATATGTCATTGGTTACAAGACCTTGGTTGCTATTGCAGTATTGTTACTTGGCACCTCGTGATGTACTAGGAGACACTCGTAACTAATTAACGTATCTATTTTCGATTCGAAGAATCCAAAGTATTGGCCAATTCCTTGACGTTTTCATGACTAAATCACTTAATGGGTTGTTTGAAAATCTTTTTTTAGAATAGTTTTTATGGATTCCGAGGTAAAATTTAGGTTTTGTATTATGTCCATTTGGGAAGGCAGTAAAAAAGTCTTTTTATGTAAGTCGAGGTAAATATGTGAACAAAATTATCTCGTTTTATGAAAAAACACTGTTGAATGTACTTATAGAAAGTAAATAAGATTTTTCAAACAAGTAGAATATATTTTGGAGAATCGATTTTACGGTTTCTAAGGAAAACTTAGATTTTGAAAAAGTGATTATGTTAGGAAAGTTTTGACTTTTACGAATTCCGAGTTAAAAGTACGTAGAAAGATGAAAGAGAATGAAAGAAAAAGTAGGAAGAAAAGATTTATTAGGAGAGAATGTGTGATTTTTAAAAAAAATAGATTTTTTCAAAATATAGGTTTCAAATTAAAATTTTGTATCCAAAATAGCTTTTCTAAAAAAACAAGCACTTGAACAAAATTTAGGTTTAGAAACTAAACCTAAATTTTGGAGAGTCAACCAAACAAGTTCTTAAAAGAAATATATCTGCTTTCGTGTCGTTGGTTATCCCAAACCACTATCTTTTAAACGCATTAAGTGATTCTTTTTTTATTAAAAAAATGCGTGAAGCGAGACTAACTTGACTAATATCGTTATTGGCTTTATTTGGAAACCCGTTGAAAAAATGGACACAGATTCTGAGGTACTTTATGTGAGAGGAATTTTGTCTCGGCTTGCGTGAGAATGAATTTTGAGAGCCAAAACGACATTCCTAACGGAATACCAAACGCAGCCAATATTTAAAGTCTGAGTAGATTAAGCAACAAGCGCCTTTGCCTGCCCTCCTTATAATCTCAATCATTTGATTTTATATTTTATTATTATTATTTAGGTAGGTGCGTTTTCCTCCCAATACCCACCCTTCGGAGGAATAACCTTTTTTTTTCTTTTTTCCGAACCCAATTAGCTTCTGCCTCAAGGCAACTGTATAAATCTAATCTGATAAAATTATAATCTATAAAGCGAATGCTCCTTTTTATTTCTTGTCAATGAAAAAGTGGGCATTGTGGATAATTATTAATCAAATTTTATAATAAACTTTGAGATGCCAATTGTATTATATCCTACATTACCAAGCTCATAATAATATTCAATTCAATAGCCGTAATAACTAATTGTGTGGGTTTAGGAATTTCGTTGAGATAAAGAAATTTACATATTTTGAGACATTTTTCGGATTTTAAGATGGTTTCACGGATTTTTAGATTGGTTTTATGGACTTCGGGATGGTTTTACAGATTTCGAGATATTTTATCTTAACTTGTGTGTACCGTTACGGAAATGATATTCCCAAACAAGCACTCCATATCGATCAAAACAATTTCTCAAATAAGCAATATTGAAAAATAAAAAGGTAGAGTATGTAAAATAAAATTAAATCCAGAAATTAAACGTAAATTAAATTATGTTGCTTTCAGTATTACTTTAAATTAAAATTAATAATAATAAATAAATGGACAGAGGGCTGTGATCATGTGCCAGGTGGCAAAGGGGCAACTTGTGAACAATGATCAAGAAGAGAAGGGGTAATAACGTCATTTCGTCGCGTGATTAGGCGACCTTTGTCTCATCTGCGAACCAATTGAGCTGCACCTCAAGGAGTTCCCACGCGCCAAAGCGAATTACAAGGGGGAGATTTTCTTTCACATTTTCACCTTTCAATTCCAAATGGTTGCCACTACTCCTTTATGCAACACGCCCGATTCTCTGAATCCCTTGTATGTTGGGATCACTGGATTGATCTCTCCTTCATCATCCATTGTATGTTGATGATTGCTTTCAATTCTGAAAAGTGAAAAAACCGGCTAGGGTGATCGCAATCTAGTTGCTTGAATCTTCTCTGAGAATTTCGGGAAAGAGATATTAGAAGAGGGTCTTCTGAGTGTGAGGGTTTCCAAGAATGGCTGCTCCTCAAAATGATGGAAGAATGGAGGGGTGGTTGTATCTTATACGTTCTAACCGCTTTGGATTGATGTTCTCGCGAAAGCGCTACTTCGTCCTTGACGGTCACCTTCTTAAGAGTTTCAAATCTGTTCCCAGTTCAGGCAATGAGATTCATCCGCCTCTCCTATATCTCCTTGCTTTCCTCTTTGATCATCCTCATTGCATGGACTTTTGGAGTTTCGCTTCTTGCTGAAACGTTCTCTGTTTTTTTCCTTTGGATAAATATAATATCATTTTGTTACCACGTCTTGTTTGCAAAGGCTATCATTTATTTTCCACCGGGATTAGAATGTTCGACTAGGGGCGCTGTTTCTTGTTGGACACTATTTGTTATGAGTTGACTGGTTGACTAGCAGAGAACGCGCGCACGCGCTCTCTCTCACACGGCTGAGTGATTGGATCATTTTGTTTTAGTTTCTTTAGAAGTGCAAGCAAGATGTATTGAATTGGTTTTTAAGATTTTCATTTTTTGGCAAGTCTGCTAATCGTTTCACGGGAGAACGGTGCAATCGGTTCATAAAACCTGTCTCAATGGCAAAACAAAGATCATAAGGACATGTTAAATTCTTGGTTCATATATAAGGGTCTTATGCCTCCAAAAAACCATGGGTGCCATTGCTCTAGACGCATGCCTGTACATGCATCTGTCTACAATAACACTGGATGATTGGATTAAGATAATCGCAGGTCAAACACTAAAGTTTTGAACCTACTTTGGGAACCTTCATATCAATCTATCCCCTAAGACGATGGCTGAGTAAATCAAACTCTTGCAGAAGCTGAGTTTGGCTTACTCTGTTTGAATAAGAGTTTTGTTCCAGAGATTAATTACATTGTATTTTCTCTTCATGAAACCACTCAGCTACTTTCATGTACTTCTTAACCCTCATCATTATCTTAATGTAAACTGAAAATTTTGACTTTTGTAGAAATACTTAATCATCTGTCTTCGAAAATGAAGGTGCAAATTACTAAATTTGATATCGACCTTTTATTTGAGGAGTTATACTTAAGTTTTTGTTCTGCTTGATCAATGTTGAGGAAGTGAAACTTTTTTCTTTTCAACTGTTTGCCAGGATCCTCTTAGAAGTGCTGTTGTAGATTCTTGCATACGAGTCACAGACAATGGGAGGGAAAGCATTAACAGAAAAGTATAAGCACTATTTCTCTGTGGTTCAGTGTTGATATTTGTCTCAACTTTCTTTTCAAATGAATGTGTACCACTGACATATCCTTAATAGTGATTCTTCACACAAACTGCAGGTTTTCTTCATATTTACACTTTACAATATGTCAAATCACTGTGATCAATTAAAGGTGAGATCACTATTAGGCTCAAAAGTTTTTACTTGAAAGTTTATTGCTAAATCATTGAATGTGAATGTTATAGTTAGGAGCAAGCCGCCCTGAAGAAGCAGCAAGATGGATTCAATCCTTTCAGGAAGCATCCTTAAAGGTACAAGACCTCACAAACTTTAAAGTCCAAAATGAAATCTTCTTTGTTAAAAATAGAAACTTTTGCCATGAATGTGTGCAGCATGCTCCTGATCTTGGTGATATTCCTGTAGCTTGCTCTAAGAGGAGATGGCATTCATTTAGGTAAGATAACTGATTTTTTCATGCAATATGAAAAACACATGTACTGCAATGAAAGTTTTTGAGATGTCTGAAATGTCAACTTTGAGATATTATTAATCGCTTGTGATGTTTTCTTGAAATTTTTATTGTACAAGCCTTCATACTGTTGGTGTTTCTATGCTTACAGATTAAGTGGTTCTAGCAGGAAAAGTCAATCAAATACTTTAGACTGGACTCTTTTTTCTTCTACAAATTTGGATCCTATGACATCTGATGTTGTTGCTCCTTCACCCTGGATAATCTTTGGTTGCCAAAATGGTAAAAGTTATAATTCAACTTTTGCTGATTGAGGTAGTTAAGATTAAGCATGCATATTCATTGATGTTATGCAGGTTTGCGACTGTTTAAGGAGGCAAAAGATAGAGATTCACATGTGAAGGTTGGTAAATTCTCTATTCAGTAACTGTTTTATAAAGAAATTTGAATTATTGAATGTGGTCTTATCTCCAGAAGTGGGATGATCACCCTGCAATAATGGCTGTTGGTGTGGTTGATGGGACTTCCGAAGCCATTTTCCAGACTCTTATGTCACTTGGTCCTTCAAGATCAGAGTAAGTCTGTTAAGTGCATGTGATATTCTTGGTGTGGAAATTTTTATTCTTCCCTTTTCCATTTAACCCTTAATTCTTCCATCTTCTTTAACAAGGCGATATAATGTTATCTTGATGGGTTTCCGCCCTCCAAAAAAAAACAAAAGTGCGCGCGCACGCACACAAACTTTTAATTGTCAAGCAGCATTGGCATTGTTCACCCTCAAAATTCCACTTTTCCTCAATTCTACTTTATGGAGATCCTAGATTTAGGAATGCTAAAGAGGACAAGAAAGGGACAATACTGAGTAGTATGATGATGGTGATCGGCGACTGGAAACACAAAACTGAAGTGCACACAATTCTTTAAACCTTGGTTGTCAGGCTTGTTTTGCATATCCATAGTTTTTAGGTTGTCAATGTTACCATTATATATTGAACTGCAGATGGGATTTCTGTTTCTTCAAGGGGAGTGTGGTTGAGCACTTGGATGGTCACACTGACATTATTCACAAGCAGCTATATAGTGATTGGTTGCCTTGGTAACATTCAAGCTTTCATTATATGGGCCAGTGCTTGATTTGAGGCATAGCCTTGTCTTTTCTTGGTAAAAGTTTTATTTGTGTTGTATCATGCTTTATAGGGGAATGAAACGGAGAGATATGTTGTTGCGACGTTATTGGAGGAGGGAAGACGATGGAACCTATGGTAGTTTTTATTGTTGTAAAATTTTGATTGAATGTAAATGTAAGGTTTGAGAACACATGCTTATTTGAATGAAAGTAATTTTTTTTTGGTTTTCCTTGTCACAGTTATCCTATACCATTCTGTGTTTCACAAGAAGTGTCCCCCCCAGAGAGGCTATGTCCGTGCCTGCCTTAAAAGTAATGTATGCTTGAACAATAAAAATAGTTTAATATATCTGTGCCATATTATTTGCTGGTATTGTGCTCAGTTTCAACCATCTTTATTCTGAACCGGACTGATTTTTAAATGGTTTTCTATGACTTAATCATCATTGCCGTCATCTTATCCAATCATGTTAACTTGAGGATGTCTGAATTTGTCCTTCTAAATATTTTGCGTCTTTGGAGTTTCTTGAGATTTCCTGTGTGAATTATTTTCAATTAAAGCAGTTGGGAATGACATTTTGCATTCTCTTTCAGGTGGAGGTTATGTTATATCACCAGTGAACAAAGGAAAGCAATCTGTTGTAAAGCATATGCTTGCTATTGATTGGAAATTCTGGAAGCCTTATCTAAAAACTTCGGCAGCCCGTTCCATAACTATTCAAATGCTTGGGAGAGTTGCTGGTTGTTTCTTTTGTCTATAAATTGTTCTTACTGGACATCACTTTTGTTTATTATATATGACTGGAAACTCCAAGTACAAATTTGGAGGATTAAGATTGTGCTTCAATTATTCATTCCTCTTGCATTTGCAGCTCTGAGGGAGTTATATAGAGCAAGACTAGGAAATGGTTCTTCCTCTGATTGTTCATCTGGAGAGTTGACAAGAAGAGTCAGGTTTCCTCTGAAGGAAGGGGACAACAATGTCAATAGCCAAACACAGACAGTAAGTGAGAAAACTTATGCTGACACAGATGGGGAAGTAGATCAAGCACAATCTGAGCATGCAAGCCTTGTTAGTCTAAATGACGCAGATGATGAATTTTTTGATGTCCCAGAACCATCAGATTGTGATGACTCAGAAAATGGATGGACACCAGATTGCAGTCACAAAAAGTTCCAGGTAAAAAGCTATTTAAAAATAATTTTGTTTTACTAAACACTGAGAAAATGATCAAGTCATATCTCTGGTGTGATTCATATCTCTAAACCTGCTGTTCATCTCTATATTTCTGTCGATATGCATTTGGTAGTGGTTAGTCAATGCTATAAATGGGCAGTCAAATGCCATTAATTGCCCTCAGTTTGTAATATCTCCAGGATCATTTTAAAAATATTGCTTAGCTTTACTGTCAAGTGACACTAGTTGTTAGTTCTTATTTTTATTCTAAACCATGAACTTATATCAGAGATTTGATAGTTCTTAAAAATAAACGACTCCCACCCAACTATTTGTTTGAGTTTCCCTCTAGTCAAACATTGAAATCAATGGACTGTCAAGTGACACTAGTTGTTAATTTGCAATTTGCGTATATGCCTCCATATGTACCTACGAATACGGCAATTGCAGGAAAGTCGTCATCCCAAGTTATCAACTGCTGCTAGTTTTGTGAAAAGATTGCATGACCTTGCAGGTGATTAGTATTGATGGCATATCACCAATATATATGATTTTTTTTTCTTGATAGTATGATTAACAATGCCTAGAGATAATACATTGCAGTTCAGAAGAGGGGTTATGTGGACTTGCAAGAGATGATCAGGGAAGAGAGTATCCCATGCTCCTATGGTTCCACACTTCCAAAAGATCCTACATATACTGTACTTTCCAGTTGGACAGAAGCAGATCCTTCTACTTTCCTGATTCGTGGAGAAAATTATCTGGAAGACCACCTGAAGGTACTTGTGGCAACAATTCATTTCTAATTAAAATATTAGGAAAGAAAACACGTGGTGCATTGCCGTAGTGGCAAAGTTGCCCCCTTGCACATTTTGTTTTACCGTTATCCATTTTGTTAATTTGGTGCCATAAGGCAGTCAAGTGCCAGGTTTTGTTAAGATGCTTCAGTTAAAGATAATGACCATGAATGTGAAGTGGGAAATATATTACATTCAGTATCTTCTTATTCTTGATTCTGTTGTTGACATGACTGCTATTCTCAAACTTCCGCTGCATCTTTCAAACTAGAGGTGAGATGACTCTGTGAAGGGCCATTGCTTTATGTTGTACTAACCTCTTGGTGGTGCTAATGAGTAGGTTAAAGCCAAGGGAACCTTGATGCAAATGGTTGGTGCAGATTGGCTTAGATCTGACAAAAGGGAAGACGATCTTGGTGGTCGTCCTGGGAGCATTGTGCAGGTTGACTTTGACCCTTGTTTTTCTGATTCTTAAGGTTGATAATGTTGTTAGCAGCCAATGGTGTACATTAAAACTTAAAAGAGAACCAACTTGATCAACTTTTACTCGCAGAAATATGCTACACAGGGTAGACCTGAATTCTTCTTCATTGTAAATATTCAGGTTAGTTACAACTTTTGTTTTTTAAATATATTTCTTAATAAATTTTTGCTGCTATAACACTAAATAGGTTCTTTCTTTTGACCAGGTTCCAGGTTCTACAACATATAACCTTGCACTATACTACATGTTAAGCGCCCCCGTTGAAGATTCTCCTTTGCTAGAGAGTTTTGTCAAGGGTGACGACACCTTTAGGAATTCAAGATTTAAACTTATACCATACATATCCAAGGTTAGCAAATGCTGCCATCAGTAAAATCTGCTTATTTGGTCCGATACTGTGATGTAAGAAATGGTTTAGAAGATTCTTATTGCAGCATCCTCTGTTTAAGAACTTTAAATTCCCCTTTCATTTGTCTTTCCCATGGAATGAGTCTTGACGATCCTACTTGCAGGGTTCATGGATAGTAAAGCAGAGCGTGGGAAAGAAGGCATGCCTTATTGGTCAAGCTCTGGAAATCAATTATTTCCAGGGAAAAAACTATTTGGAGGTAATTATGCATTAATAATGACTCCAAATGGTTAATACTCATTAAATGGCGATATTTACTATTTAGACTTGGAATTTGTGAATGTTTATCCTGTATTGATGCGGTATGCATAGAGCATTATAAACACAGCCAAGGGAAATATGGACTAGACATATAATAAGCTCAAATCATCTCACATTCTGAGTTTGTTTTGAATTCATGCCAACCATTTCAGCTTGGAGTTGATATTGGATCATCAACTGTTGCGAGAGGCGTTGTGAGTCTTGTCCTGGGCTACCTCAACAATCTGGTTATTGAGATGGCATTTTTAGTACAGGTAACACTATCCCTGCAAATTCACTGATGGAGTTCTGACTATTCTCTTGCGAATTTTGCGGGGATAGAAAAATTTGGTTAAATATGTACCTCTGTGATATTAAAGTTACTGTCTTCCGGACTTTCTTTCTTTTGCTATGTCATGATCATGCCGTAATGGCCAATATATGTTGCTCAGGGAAACACGCCGGAGGAGCTCCCTGAGTATCTTCTTGGAACCTGTCGCCTTAACCATCTTGATGCCTCCAAATCAGTCATTTTGAAGCCGTGATTTTTTTGGGACTATGTATATAATTCAATAATTGAAATTTAAACTAGTTTCTTGAAGAAAGAATAGATTGTTGTCTGCTGATAAATTACTAGAGGCCATTATTTCATTCAATCAAATTGATGATGGGATGGGGGATTGCTATTTGTAACATCTATACTTGCTCGTTAGAAGCTTATATTTCAAATTCGGCATAGGTGGTTCTGTTCTACACTTGCACTTTATGCGCGCTTAGTATTCTGATAGGCATAGACTATTGGGACAAATTGATAGTTCCAAACATACTTGGATTTCTTTTTTTTTCTAATATCTTATCTTAAGCCCAGTAAATTAAACCCAACGATTTTAAACGCTAGATTCAAACTGTCCCTTAAAAATTTATTTATACATTCCGTATTTTATCTTGAGCTCAGTGAACACAAAATTAATTTTGTTGAACCCACTAAATTCGAACACTCTTAATGGCGTTTCCTTTTTTTTTTGTTATCTTTAATATTTTAACTTTTATTCCGACCTATTTATCTTTTTACGAACGACAATTTTACAACTTTTTTATGTTCATATTTTTAATTAATTAACTTTTTGTGCAACTAATCAAGTAAGATATTATACTAATTGATATGCTTAACTGGATAAAGTTATTTGTCCGAGTACCATATACCTATGAATCTGAATATATTTCTAGATTGTAAGTATAAAGAGGTAAAAATGTTGCTGAGTTAATTTCGATGAACCTGATGAAAAGTGAATCATATTTTATTTAAACAACTTAATTTTAAAAGTAACAAAATATATTTTAAAAAATCGGCCCTCATTAACCCAAAAAATCATGACTCCGCCACGCCAATGCTGTGAATTGTGAATTACACTCCCCCCAATCCTCTTTTTATGAACCCGCAACACTTTACTGTGTGTGTATAGTATTGTGCTTGTTTGGCAACGCTTAGTTTATACCCATAAGCACGTTCAACAGTGTTTTTCCGTAAAACGAGACAATCTCCTCCATATATTTGCCTCAGCTTGTGTGGATAAGCCCATAAGTACTTCTCCACCGCTTTACCAAACAGACCCATTAACGGTTCAATTAATCCATGCTGAAGGGTAATTTTAGAATTTACATATGTTCCGGGCAGGGCATGGGATCAAAATTTGTTTAGAGAATTACCTATAGGTCTCAAATAAGGGAATATGTTACAAAATGATAATAAGATATTATAAATAGTAGCTGCTTCATTTGTAAATTGTGATTCTCGACTTGTTATTAACTTCTTAAAACCATTTTGTAACACATTCCTTTACATATGATCTCTGGATAATTCTCCTAACATTTTATAACATACTGTATTAATTAATGAACATTTTTTGAACAAAGAAAGGTAACATTAATAATATTAATTATGTGGATTTAATTAGACAATTATGCCCTTCCTCTTTTCGTTTCTTCCCCTTCTGTTCCCCATTTAAGAGTTGGGAAATCCTTCTCAGCTCCGTCGTGTTTGAGGCCAGTAGGAAAAGGACGCTGGTCTTCAGTCTTCAACATCATTGTTGAAGCCACCAGCTCCCGAGGAAGAAGGCCTATAAAATCTTGGGTCATTCTTTTTCCCGGGAAAATTCTCAAACTTTACGTTTGGTTGGTGAGAAATTTCAGGACTGAGACTTTCAGCATATGTTCCGAAAGGGGTGTTGGTGGGTCCAAACTGACTGTGAGGTCTGTCTACTGAAGACCCAACATTGTTTTGGGAGTTTATGAGCACGAGATCCTAAGGCTGATACAGGTAGGTCCATTAGTTACCTTTATTCGTGTTTTTCTACTCCTCGAATTGATGTGTCTGTGTTTCATTTCGTGCTCTGTTCTTGTTGGTTTATTTAGCTTATTGTTTCAGCCGTGTTATCTTGGTCCCCTGCAATGTAGTACAATCTTTTCATAGTCGTGAAAGTGGAAAGTATTCTGGCTGATTCATTGAATCCGTCGCATTCTTGCTATATCATTTCCGGGTGTTATATGAATATGATGCTCCTTTAATCACTGCTGTTTGGTTGAGTATTGTGCTTTTCTAGTTTTATTCTTACATTGGCTTCGGTTTGGAAACGAGTTACCGGGAAAAAGAGAAAAAGAAGGGGGGGTCTTGAGCTAGTTGGTTGTCTAGGATTCTCTTAACCTGCAATTGGCGAGTAATTCATTCCATTTATTTGTTGACTCATATGTTGGTTCCCTTTTCGGTGTTTTTCTTTCATGTCTTTTGGCTCTTACAGGAGTAGGAGTTCTGTGGATGGATCGTACTCTAAAATTTTGGGTGTTGCTGACGCTTGTTACACTAGGTATCACATTTTCATGTTTAGTATCTAGATTTCCTTTCCTTTTCTTTTTAATAATATTTTTTTGTTTTGTTTATCCATTTTGGTTTTTTTTAAATAAATTGTTCTAGTGAATGCCTCTTCCACAAAACATGATTTTGGACGTTGTGAAAAAGCCGTTAGAAATTGGGCATATTCTTCACTTGACAAAGAAATCAGAGAGGATAAACACACACTAAGAGATTTGCTATTTTTCCTCCACGTGCCAAGAACAGGAGGACGCACATATTTTCACTGGTAATTCTATGTAGTTCCAATTAGGTATCTGAAGAAGATGCATGTTGACAAACTCATTGATCTATGCTTCCGGTGGTATGTTGTAACTGCAGTTTCTTGAAGAAGTTGTATCCCAGCTCTCTTGAGTGCCCTCGTTCTTATGATAAGCTGC